>NW_004624919.1:1851330-1873643 GCF_000247695.1 Heterocephalus glaber
AAATGGAAATAAAGTCTTTTTAAATAGGGAAGGGTGGAGGGCATGAAGGGAGGGCTAGGAATGGGGAAAAAATAAGAACCAAGGTGCATTATGTAAAGGTACAATTCCCAATGAGAAATGTAATTGTGTTGTATACCTATAATGTACCAATAAAAGAATTTAATAAAAAAAGAAAGAATTCTAATATTGGGCCAGGGATTTAGCTCAGTGGTTCCAGCGCCTGCCTTGCAAGCACAATGTCCCGAGTTCAATACAAAAAAAAAGAACTCTAATATCAGAGCTGGTTTGTGTCCCAGAGTCCTGCTATTTGTGTATTTCCTAGGCAATTACTTAATTCTTCCTGATCTATTTTCTCACTGGAAAAATGAGGAGATATTAATTCCTACATTAAAGTGCTGATACGATATTCAGTAAATTTATAAGAAGTATACAAAATGATTTCTCACACTGTCTGGTATACAGTATACAAAAAGTTATATTTACTGCAGCTATTTCAGCTCTTCTATTACCATCACCTCCCACTCAGTGATGGGTGCTGGAGGATGTTAATTAACTGTGTCAGTTAAAAATATATCAATTATTTTATCCAGCCCATTTTTAGATTGTTTTTTACTATAGTAAAAAGCATAACATAAAAATTACTATCTTTTCTTTAGGTACACAGTATAGTAGTGTTAAGAATATTTATACTATCGCAAGTGCAAGGTCCTGAGTTCAATCCCCGGTACCCCACCCCAAAATATATTTATACTGCTGGTTAATAGATCTCCCAAACTTCTTTACCTTGCACAACTAAAACTCTATATCTATTGAACTCCCTTCCTTCTCATGGCCCCTGGCAATCACCATTCTACTTTGTAAGAGTTTGGCTATGTAAGATACCCCATATAAGTGAAATCATATTTAAAGATGTAGCCCAACAGAAAATAATTAAATGGAAGCTGTATTTTCATCATGCTACTAGCACTACTAACATGACCAACAACCTAGGCACAGAAAGTATTTGTCTTTTTTTGTGTCAAGTTATTTCATTTGGCATCTTGCCCTCATGGTTCATCTATGTTGCAGTATGTATCATATTTTTTTTTATTTTTAAGGCTAAATAATATTCTACTGTATGTATATATCATATTTTCTTTATTCATTCCTCCACTGATGGACCTTTAGGTTGCTTCAAACTATTTGCTGTTGTAATACTGCAGTGAAAATGGAAGTGCAAATATCTCTTCAAGATTTGTTGTTACTTCTTTGGAATATGTACTTCTTTTCCTGCCTTAAGTTTTCCACAACCCTATGAGACTGGCAGAGCAATAGCAGTCACAAAAGCACCAGTTTACCTTGATCTTTTTGCTCTTGTCACTAAATTATTTTGCTTTCAAGCTTGCTCTCTAGTCCTTTCTGATGTCCTCTAGGCTCCACTATTTAAGTAAACTCAACAGGTAAAATTTCAATTTTATTTCACTTGTTAAAAAGGGAAGGGAGGTATTAAACCTTTTCTCACACTCTGTCAGAAAAGCTCTAGGGCCCTCAGTGAAAGGAATGTGCTACCCTAGGACTGTGCAGAGCAAAACTGCAGGATAACAGGGCCCAGCCCCCTGGAACAGGGAAGGGCTGTGCCTCCACCTCAGTTGGCCAAAGGCATTTTTAATAATGTTCACTTTATAAGTAGTATTTTAAATACTGTTAGTATTTCATCAGGAAACTACCACTTTCTCTTGATAAGTGACACAATTAAGAACCATCCATTGAGTTCATTGGCCTTATAACTTAGCCAGAATTTCTATGCAAATCCACTTCCAATCTTAGGATGATCAACTAATGGAAACAACTCAATTTGATCAACAAAGTCACACATTTTCCCAGGACTCTTTAGGATCAATTGCTTTCATGTTATTGTCCTGCAGGCAGCAAACTGAGGAAAAGGATTTTGGGGGGGGGGCTCCTGGGGTTGGTTGGCTCTGTCCCTGAGTTACCTTAGAACACTGAGGTGACTCAGGGGAAGAAAGAGGAATAAGTCTCAGCACCTGAGCCTTCTCTAGGCTATAAAGCAGTAAAGTTAATCACAAGTCACAGCTTAAGATTGGCTGTGATCGTACAAAATATAAAGTTCCAATAACTATTTATTCACAACCACCTTCAAATCGAGAACGAAGTACACATATTTCCTTGTTCCCACCTCAGCCTTTCCACAATATATGAGTGTACGTACATAAGCACACATGCACAGACACATATACAAACTCACCAGCAAGATACTTAGAGTATCAGGGGAGAGCAAACTTTCATGGCAAAAAAAGACATTTATTTCCTTTCCATGAGATTTCAGGAGCTTAAATGCTAAATTTCTAAGAACTTCTCTTGATGCCATATTTCAAAAACTGTTACGATGTGTTTGCCATCATAAATTTGGTAAAAGTTACACTTTTTTTTGGTACTGGGGATCGAACTCGGGTCCTTTCACTTGCGAGGCAGGTGGCGGAACCACTGAGCTAAATCCCCGGCCCAGTTATACTTATTTTTAAAAGACTGCTTTACTATGTATACTGGTTTATTATTGTTCTTTCTATGATAACCTTGGACAATAAATTTTCATCTGACTTTCTTTAAAATACCATTTAATAATCATAAAAACAGAAACCATCCCCTTAATTGGCCCTCTTCATCGCCCTCCCCTCTAGAGCCAGCCAGCCAGCCACGGTCCTGCTTATTCAACGTCCTCAGTCAGCCAGCTTTGGCACATTCCCTCCTCCTTTTCTGCTCAAACTACTTACCCCAAGGTCACCAGTCAAGTGGCTCTTTCCAACAATTCCTTGGCTGCTTTTGTCTGAGTTTGAAGACATGCAGTACCCAAAGGGTGTTAGACCTACACTTTTACAACCTTTCCACAAGGGAGCAAACTCATCCACGCCCAGGACTTTGCAATCTCCTCTTCCCAGGTGACTTCTAAAATGCCTGGCCACCGCTGACCTGCTGGCAAGGTCCAAATCTATCACTTAAAACTGCCACTGGTCCTTGAAGGTTTTAAAATATAGGTGCTGCTTCCTATGATCGTGGCACTCAATCTTCTTCTTTTTTTTTTTTTTTGGTACCGGGGATTGAACTCGGGACCTTGCGCTTGCAAGGCAGGCACCGTAACCACTGAGCTAAATCCCCGGCCCTCAATCTTCTAAAAATAAAAACAAAACAAGCATAAAAAATTATCCAGCTTCCATATCCTATAGCCTAGATCTTCATCTTACTTCTTACCATGTATTAGGCTAGACTGCTATAAGAAAAATACCATAGAATAAAGAACCATTGGCTGGCTTATGAAGTATAGCAGTTTATTTCTCACAGTTCTGGAAGCTAGGAGGTCCAAAGTCAAGCTGTTGGTAGACTCTGTGTCTGATGAGAGGGCCTGCTTCCTCATAGACAGCCATCTTCTCATTG
Organism: Heterocephalus glaber; assembly: GCF_000247695.1. The sequence goes on from NW_004624919.1 coordinate 1,854,760, forward strand.
GGTCCTTACACAGTGGAAGAGATACAGGAGTATTTGGGGCCTCTTTTATAAGGGCACAAATTCCATTCATTAGGACTCTGTCCTCATAACCTAATCACCTCCCAAGGGCCCTATTTCCTAATCTCATCACACTGGGGGTAGGAACCTCAAAGTAAGAGTTGAAGGGAAACACAAACATTTAAACCATAGCACAATTCATACAGACTTCCAAACAGTGACCAATATTATTTATACAGTTCTCTCCCTTCTTTCCTTTATCTGCCTGTCATCAAATCCTACAAATCTAGGAACAATATTTCAAATCTGACTTCTTATCTCCATTCTTGTGAAATGCAGCATAACTGCTAAGGATCTACGCTCTGGAGCTAGAATGGGCCTAATTCTGCTACCTATGAGCCCTGGTACCCTGGAAAAGACGTTTGTGCCTTCTAAGTCTCTATTTCCTCTTCTTTAAATAGAGATAGTAGCCTCAACCTCAGGAGTGTTGCAAAAATTAAAACAGTATCAAAAGAGGCTCAACACTATGCCTGGCACATATGTAGCAAGTGTACCATAAATGACAGACAGCAGCAGCATCCTTGCACCTTTTTCCATAACTCAATCCTTTTGAGACAGATGAGAAGCACCCGATTCTCATTTTCCCCCTGCTTTTTTTGCCCCTTGCTTGGGGCTGATGTAGCTTAGCCAGCAACTGTCCACCTCTCCCCTCCACCCCCGGCTTTCCTTTGCTCCCCCCTTAAATCCCAGTGGACTGGGATAGTTTGCTTCAGTGTCTTCCTTGGCTACCACATGCTATTCTCCAGAGCGCAGCCAGACTCTCAGTGTGGTGCTTGTCCCCCACTCCACCCACTTCAGAGGATACCATTGCCTTTTAGAAGAAGGGAGAGCACTCTGGAGTGGCTAAGATCAGGAAGGGAGGGGTCTGGGCCCATTATCTGCATATTCAACGTTTGGCTTGGGAGCCTATAAACAATCATGCAAGTTCTCAGACCTCAGTTCTTTTTCTCCTTCAATCCACTTCTCATATTGCCACCACATTAACATCTAAAAAATAAATCTGTTCATGTCACACCTTGGTTTAAAGAATTTCTGCTGGCTTACTGCCTGTGGAAAGATTCTGGACTTATGTTGTCTAATACTGTAGCTACTAGCCACCTCTAGTTATTCCGCACTTCAAATGTGGTTTGTACTGTCTGAGATGTACTATAAGGGTAGGATGCATGCTGGATTTGAAGACTTATTAGGAAAAGGAATGTAAACTATCTCAATAATTTCTTCACAAAATAGAGTTCTTTCTTTAAAGCAGAGGCAGAAGCTTGTCTAAGTCTTTTAAATCACCTTTACATTACCTTTTTGAATCGATATGCTATTTTTTGGGTATGTTCATATTTTTCCTCTTTTCTTTATTCATCTTCCCTTTTATTCTCTTTTCTCATATAAAATGTTAACAATCTCAGAAGCAATTACATCTTTTGGAAGGATTTTTTAAATGTGGTAAAATACACATAATAAAATTTAGCATCTTAATCATTTATAAGTGAACAGTTCAGTGGCATTAAGTACATTTACACTGTTGAGCAACCACAACCACCATCCATCTCAAGAACTCTTTTCATCTTGCAAAACTGAAATAATGAACCCATTAAACAATAACTCTCCATTTCTTCTCCCTCAAGCCCCTGGCAACCACCATTCTGCTTTTTGTCACAACTTATTTAATTTATACAAATGAGTTGCTTTTTGTTTAGACACATTTCCACATATATAAAATATTCCAGGTATTTAATAAAAGTGGAATACAGTATCTGCCCTTTTATAAATGGTTTATTTAACTTAGTATAACACTCTCAAGGTTTATCCATGTGGTAGTATATACCAGAATTTCCTTTCTTTCTTCCTATTTTCCTCCCTCCCTCACTGTTCTTTCTTCTTTTCTTTCTTTTCTTCCTCTCCTTCCTCTGTCTCCTTCCCTCCCTCTCTCCCCTCCCCTTGCGTGCATGTGTAGTTCTGAGGATGGAACTCAGGACTTTATGCATACTAGGTAAGCATTGCACTAAGCCTTCTTTTCTTCTCTTCTCCTCCTCCCCCTTTTTAGACAGGGTCTTAAGTTGCCAAGGGTGGCTTTGAATTCATAATTATCCTACCTTAGCCTCCCAAATAGCTGAGATTACAGGTATGTGCCAAGGAGCCCAACTCTTTTTAAGGCTGAATAATATTCCATTGTGTTTATATGTGTGTATGTACACCGCATTTTATCCATTCATCTATCAAAGAACACGTGGTTTGCTTCTACATTTTGGCTGTTCTAAATAGGGCCACTATGAACATGGAGGTACAAATATCTGTCTGAGTCTCTATCAATTCTTCGGGTAGATTCCAGGAAATAGAATTATTAGGGCCTTCCCAGGTTCCTGTTGTCCTGAACAAAGAATTGGAGGAGAAACATGCAAAGATAGTGAAGTTTTACGTTTACTAAAGGTATGGAAAGTAGAAAAAGTTGGGCCGGGAATTTACCTCAGTGGTTCTGCCACCTGCCTCGCAATCGCGAGGTCCCAAGTCTGATCCCCGGTACCAAAAAAAAAAAAGAAAGTAGAAAAAGCAGAATGAGCACAACCCAAGTAAAGGTAGGACAAGAGCAGACCAGGCCACTGAAAGAGCTTACAGTGGCAGTGAGGTTAATGGCGACTCTTTTTTGTATCCCTCATTCTGACTTCAGATCTGGGCCATCCTATCAAAATCCTGCTTGATGGGCCGGGGATTTAGCTCAGTGGTTCTGGCGCCTGCCTCGAAAGCTCAAGGTCCCAAGTTCGATCCCCGGTACCAAAAAAAAACACACACACAAAACCCTGCTTGATTTTGTGCCAGAAGACAGCATTCTCTGATTGGTCCTAGGTACAGGGCTTGGGTGCATGTGTTCTGGATCTCCGTAACTGACAGGCCATGTCCACTTGCCCAGCTGGTTGGGCACACCCTGATTTCCTGCCTCAGAAATGCAGGATCATATGGCGTTCAGGTTGGAATGTTTCCTTCAAAACTCACATTAAAATTTATTTGTGACTGTGACCGTTTTAGGAAGTAGGACCTCTGAAAGGTGTTTAGGTCATGGAAATTCCACTCTTGTGAATGGATTAATACCATTATTGAGGGAGTGGGTTAGTTATTATAGGACTAAGTTAGTAATAAAAAGAATTTACCTGGCATGGTAATCATGCCTAATAATCCCAGCACTCTGGGAAGGTGCAGCAGGAGGATCGCAAGCTCAAGCTCAGCCTGGGTAATTCAGTGATTTAGCCAACATCCTGTCTCAAAATAGCAAATAATATTTGGGGATTAGGGTTGTAGCTCAGTAATAGAGGCCCCCACAAGTTCAATCCTCAGCACTGGAAAAAAAAAAGAAGAAGAGTTTAGCCTGATTTCTTTCTATGTCTCATGCACTTACTTGCCTTTCTACCATGTTATGATACAGCAAGAAGGGTCATCAACAGGGTCTAGTAAGCATATGCCTATAATCCCAGCTATTTGGGAGGCTGAGGCAGCAGAACAGCAAACTGAAAGCCAGCCAGGGGAACTTGCCAAGGGCCTGTCTCAAAATTTAAAAAAATAAATAAAAAGGGATGGAGATGCAGTTCAGTGATAGAGCACTCCTGAGTTTCCTCCCTAGTACACACACACACACACACACACACACACACACACACACAAGCACATACACACAATAGCCCATCAATCTTGGATTTCGCAGTCTCTAGAACCATGAGTCAAGTAAACTACTGTTTAAAATTTAGCCAGTCTACAGTATTCTTTTAAGAATAGACATTGTGATTCTATTTTAATTTTCTGAAAAATGGCTGCTCTATTATTTTCCATAGCATGTAAGTCTCAAACACCATCTTACATCCCTACCAATAGTGCAGAAAGATTCCAGTTTCTCCAAATCCATACTATGCCAACACTTGTTATTTTGTTTGATTCATTGTGTGTGTGTGTGTGTGTGTGTGTGTGTTTGGGCAGGCATCACAATGAGTTTGAGGTGGTAGGTATCTCTTTTGTGGTTTTGATTTGTATTTCTCTAATGCTTACATTTTTTTCCTTTTTTATAATTTTTAATTTTATTGGTACAATGTAAATTTACATAATGATCACATTCATCATAGGGAATTTGTACCTTTACATGATGTATTTTGATTCCTTTTTTTCCCCCATTCCCATTCCCTCCTTTCAAGCCCACTTCCCCTTCCTTATTTATAAAAGCCCCGTTTCCATTTTTTCCTTCTTTTCTTATTTTTCCTTTTTCCTTCCTTTTCTAATGGTTGTATTGTTGAGCTTTTTAAAAAAATGTGATTATTGTCCATTTGTATATCTCCTCTGGAGAAATATCAAGTTATTTGCCCATTTTAATCAGGTTGTTTGAGGACTTTTTTGTTTTTGTTGAGTTGTAGGGGTTCTTTATATGTCCTAGATATTGACCTCTTATTAAGTATATAGTTTGGAAATATTTTCTCTCATTCCATGGACTAACCTTTCACTCTGTTGAATGTGTCCTTTGATTCACAGAAGTTTAAAATTTTGATGCAGTTTGCCTATTTTTTTCTTTTTTTGACTATGCCTTTGTACCATATTTAAGAAATCATTGCTTAATCCAATGTCATGCATATATTCTCCTGTGACTTCTAAACATTTTATAACTTTAGCTCTTTTGTTTAGGTCTTTCATTCATATTGAGTTCATGCTTGTATATGCTGTATGATAAGAGCTCAATTTATTCTTTTGCATGTGGATATCCAGCTTTTCCGGCATCATTTGTTGAAATAACTGTCCTTTTCCCATTGAAAAGATTTGCCACATTTATCAAAAATCATTTAACCATATGTGTGAGGGTTCATTTTAGCCCTTTATTCTAGTCTAGTGGTCTATATGTCTTCATGAATAATTTTTAATACAGAATACATGTTGAAGCAATATTTTGGATATACTAGGTCAAATACATTTTTAAAAAAATATATACATTTATTGGTTCATTTTAGGTATAAAATACATTTACATTTATCATTGGGTGTTTGTACCAGAACATGATGCATCTTAGTTTTTATTTTTTCCCCATTACCTGTGCACCCTTCACCCCCTCCACCCTTCCCTATCTACACAGAGTTTGATTCCATTTTTTTTTCTCATAATTTTTTTCTTTCCCTTCTTCCCTTTTCCCTGTCCCTTCCACCATCCCCAAACCCTTGGACCTTTTCTTATTTCAAATTACCAATTATTCATTTTAATCATCAAATACATTCTTAAAATAAATATCACCTACTTCTTTTTACTTTCTCAATGTGGTCCCTAGAACATTTAAAATCACACCTGCAGCTTCCATTTTACTTCTGTTGGACAGCACTGCCCTAGTTGCTCCAAACTAGAGCCACTACGCATTGTGGATGGCAACCATAGACCACAGATAAAATGATGGCCTGCAAGCGTCCTTCCTCTTGTTTCACCAGCACTGCATTTAAAGGGCAGGAGACCAGTGTGCTTGTGCTTAAGAACCAAGGCTTCTGAGTTGGTCAAGGCCAGGTTTTAAGACTTGCCCTGTCTAATACAGCAGCCAGTAGCCATAAGTATTCATGTACCTACTGAGTATTTGAAATGTGGCTAGTGCAAATTGAGATGTGCTATAAGTGTAAAATACAGACCAGATTTCAAATACTTAGTATAAAAGAATAAAATATCTCAATAATATTGAAATGTTTTTTGTTTTTGTTTTGGTGCTGGGAATTGAACTCAAGGCCTTGCGCTTGCCAGGCAAGTGCAGAGCCACTGAGCTACATCCCTGGTCCTTGTTAATATTTTTGAAAGATTGAGTTAAATAAATATACATTATTAACATAAACTGACCTATTTTTAGACTTTATTTTTAGTACAATTTTAGTTTCACAGCATAACTGAGGAGAAGGTACAGAAATTTCCCATATATTCCCTGCCCCCACACATGCATAACATATCCATAATCAACATGCCCCAACAGAGTGATACTGTTGTTACAAATGATGAACTATACTGACAAATCATTATTACCCAGAGTCTACTCTTAGTGTTGTACACTCTATGGGTTTGGACAAATTGACATATATCCACTATCATAGTAACAGAGAGAATGATTTCACTCCCCTAAAAGTATTCTATGTTCTGCCAACTTAACCCACTCTACCCCTTCCTTTTTACTCTTTCCATAGTTTTGCCTTTCCCAGAATATCATGAGAATCATATAGTACATAGGCTTTTTGAACTGGTTTCTTTAAGTTATTAATATTCATTTAGGCTCCCTCCCTATTGTGACAGTGCCTTTTGTAACTTTTTATTTTAACATTTTTAAATGTGGCTCCTAAAACATCTTTTACCTTCTGACATCTGTTTGCCTCTCAGACCCTCAAGTCCATGGCCAGCCACACTTAATTCACTGCACCCTTAATATTTCAGCCTCCTGGCCTTCACCTACACTACAGTCTTTTTTAACTAAAGACTAATTCATGTTCAGCTCCAGTTCAAATATGACATATTCAGTGAAGGTTTTCTAAACTTCCATTGCACTTATGCCATTTTTTATTGCACATCCCACTGTATAATTTTTTTGAGTATGTGTCTATCGTTCCCTCCAGATTATGAACTCTGTAAAGTCCTATGTTTTATCTTTGGATCCTCAATCCCTAGCACAGAGTCTAACACTTAGTAGGTATTCATAGATGTTGAGTCAGTCAATAATAAAAGGAAGTTGGCCGGGGATTTAGCTCAGTGGTTCTGCCGCCTGCTTCACAAGCATAAAGTCCCGAGTTCAATCCCCAGTACCAAATCTCTCCCCACCCAAAAAAATAATAATAAAAGAAAGTTTTGGATTATCTTCCAATATGAGAAAACACATCTACTGACAAGTAGATAGAAAAGGATCTTAAATGCAACAGACTGGGCTATTGCAGTCCATCAACCAACAGCTATAATTATTCACAAGCTAAAATTTTTATTTTAGACAGTCAACTCCTTAATCAAAAATATAAAGAGTGCCACAATGAAGAAACTGTAAAGCAGCCCCTAATGTTCAGTGGACTGGAACTAGCTTGGAAATGTGGGGACTAGCTATGCAAATCAGATGGTTAAAACAACCACATTTCATATCCATTAAATGTTGATGGCCAGGCCTCACCAGAATAGAGGCACTGAAACTGAGCTTTTGATGTATTTCCAAAGAAAGCCACCAAAATGATTAAAGGGTCAGAAAATGAGATTTATGCGGAATGGCCAGAAGAACAGAGACAATTTTGCCGAGACAAGAGAAAAGGCTGAAGTGTGGCTTAATAACCTTTTCAATCATTATTATTACACAAATGACAGTGACCATATGGTCTCCATTTCCACCAAAGAAAGAATACTGAAAATGTACTTAAACTGCAGCATAAAAATGTTGCCTAGTTTTAACAAAGAACATAACAGTTAATAGTACACAGCAGAACAGACCCAGGAAATATGGAGCATAGCCAGTTCTCCTTTATTTTGCTGGAAAGAAGAAAAAGGGTAGGGTGTGTTCAGACTTTCAACAATCCTTTGTTGAAGGCAAACTCTCTACTGGCTAGTCCTCAAATGAAGCACAAACATGCAACCAGAAGAATTAAAAAGAAGTAAGTGTATGAAATTGAAACATAGCACCCTCTCATGTACATACTTGTCTTTTAATCAAAGAAGATTCTTGATATATACCAGTGTTTGTCAAAATACAAGGTCCAAACCCCGACAAAAATTGCAAGACACATACAAGTTGATCTTAACTGTTCATTTAATCATTACATCCATCTTTACCAAGCACCTACTATACACTTCCTCCTTTGCTACCAGGAAACAACCTTAACTTCCATAGTTAGTAACATGGACACCTCCCAATAATCTTTTGAACACTGAATTCAGACTTTTAAAAATAAATTTGATTTTATCCCATTCCCCCCAGCAAATCCCCTCTGAATTCAGACTTTGACATAAGTTGGCACATGAACATTCCATGCTTAGTGATGATGATGCTGTCTGCAGATAATGTGAATTTTGCATGGGATTCAACAGTGTACACTGCTATTAGGGAACCACTGAATGGTGGTGCTTCCTTTGATATCCCCCCTGCTTCGTCATTGCATATACAGTCCTTCTTTACTCATTTGTTGCCTGAATGCCAACAGGCCACTTTTTATGTCTTCTTTGGTTATATATCTAAAACTGTTTCCAGATCCTTCTGTTTTGTTTTGAGGGTTTTTTGGTACTGGGGATCAAACTCGGGACCTTGCGCTTGCATTTTCGAGGCAGGTGCTGGAACCACTGAGCTAAATCCCCAGCCCAATATCCTTCTGATTTTAAGTACAAAAGATATTCTACCAGCTGAAAATGCCTGAGAATCAATCAAGAGTATTTTTAGTCTTCTCTATATCTTTAGCCATCTTGGTATCAGACAGAAATTTCATTCATGTGACACTTATACTTCCTTCATATGACTCACCATGCTGAATAACTGGTATATCCTGGATGAATAAAACACACTGTAACTAAGATTCATGGTACAGTGGCAAAGACGGATAGATGCAGGTGTAAATGGAAGTTCAAGTCTCTAAACACTAATGGAAAAGGAAAGGCAATGGAAACACCAGAGATGAACTAGTTGGGTGTCCTTCAGGACATAAGGTAGAATTTACAAACTGTGAGGGCAGGTCTTACACTAAGAATAGGTCTTAAAGGATAAGATGCTGTCATCCAGGCAGAGGAGACAGGAGTATATGTAAATCATTCTATCAAATCATATGTAAAACATTCTAGGTGAAAAGGCCCCAAAGCCCCCAAAATCATGGCCATTAGGCATGTTACCTTTGTGAAAATGGAGGTCTCTTTCAAGAGACATGAGACATGCACCCAAAGAATCTCCTTCATGAAACACAAAGACATACCTAAGTAGTTATGAACAACCAAACAAAACAAAACAACCAAATACAGACTACACACTGGCCCTATGGAGGTGAGACAGGCAGGAGTAGAAAGCAGTTAGAAAGCCAGAGTCCGGCTTGGTAGCTCTTCAAGAATTCTTGGCACCCTTCACAGAGCCTCTTAACTAGCAACAACCATGGCTTGGTTCCAAGCCCATCTCCTCTGCCACACTGGTTGACAGTGCATTGTACTTATGGGTCACACTTCCTCTCAAGTCTGGCCCAGGCAAGAGTTGTACCATTTTATCGCTACACCTCTACCACTCTGCACATGTGAAGCTCAAGCAATCTTTGATGACTAGGTAATTAACTAATATGTGTGATTAGGATTTAAAAGAGCAGAATCTTGAATGTACAATCCCAAACACCATCTTCTATTTAGTTCATTGGGCTCTGTTTTTCCTTGAAAGCTATCTATCCTCAGTTGGTTCATGCTTTCATATCCCTCAATTTTATACTCATAAATCAACCCCCATCCTCCACAAAAGGAAAAGGGACGAATTTTACCATCCTCAGCTAAAACTGAACCTATGTCAAACTGAAAAATAACCAAGCCAAAGAGGTAATAAGGAACTGGCTTCTCAATCACTCAGAGGAATGTGAGATTACTGTCTTGAGAGGAAAAAAGAGAAACTCAACCCGATTACAGTATAAAAATAGGTCACTGCTTGAATACAGCCCTTTAGATAACTGGCAGAAAGCTCCTTTTGCTTCTGACTCTAATGTAATGAAGAAAGTAGCTGCACAATCTTAGAATAAGGGTTCTATGGCCAGCTGGCCACCTTGGCCTGCCCTTCCATCTGGCATTCTAGAAGCAGCACACAGGGCCAGGACACTTTGGGGGAGTTCAGTGGGTCTTTGTTACTTCTGACATAAAATACCACAGTTGATAAGGATTTTCTGTTTTGTTTTGAACAAACTAAGAGACAATTCAAGGTTCTCCTAAAAATCTCTCATTTGCATTCAACTGTAGTAGCAGAGAAATGAATAGTTTAGCTCAAATATCTACACAGGACGGGAAAGTTCTACGTTGCAAGAGACAGTTACGATTCTGGAGTACTTACTATTTGTAGCAAATTTAGTGATTCTTTGTGTGCATGTGTACTATACACAGTTCAAAAATTTGGATTATGGCAAAAACTGCTGTGTATTGCTCAAAAAGGCTGAGAATTACTGATTGAGATTAGTGGTAGAAGTGTAAAGATAAAGAAAAGGGCATGTGAGTATTATGTTAGCAAACATGTATATCAAAATGGCAGTGGTCAACGTGGTCAACACGGTACCAGAGTTCTCTTCTGATAGAATAATTCTCAGAAGAAGCTCCCAAAATGATCTCGTGATGCAATCCCCTATAAAAATAGCCCGGGCTTATAAAGTATCTGGTGTATGTATCTCTTCTCTCCAATTAACTATAAGCTCTGAGGTAAGGGTAAGGTAGTGTAATTAGAACTTAGACTTCCACTATTTCTAACAGAGTTTGAGTAATAAAAGAAAAAAGGAAAGGGAAGAAACTCCTATCTAAGCAATGTCTCCTTATGCCAAAAATTTCTACCAAGACGATTTAATAGATACATATTTAAGAAAAACCACTGAACTTGTAAGGTTTTGTTTTTTGGTGTTTTTTTTTTTTTTTTGGTACCGGGGATCAAACTTGGGTCCCTGCACTTGTGAGGCAGGCGGAGGAACCACTGAGCTAAATCCCCGGCCCACGGTTTTGTTATATATTTTCCACAGTGAACAAATTTTCTGGAAGAAATTTCCATGTTTTTAACATCTGTTCATTGTGGAAAATATATGATAAAACCTACTCGTTCAGTAGTTTTATCTAAGTTTGTATTGCATTAATCAAAAGAGCAAGATAAATTTGAAAAATATTAATGCATCTTTATGTAGAAGATTAATTTGCAGAAATATGTTCACATAAGCAATTTATGCCTTTCCAAAATACAGTCCCTTCAATACCTAGCCCCCCTTCTCCATGATAGAGTCTCAGGCCACAGGTTAGAATAACTAATGTACATAAAATAGAAGGAACTATATCTACCAAGTGCCATTTGGATTCTATGGTACAAGAAACTCAATCCAAAATGGCTTCCATAACAAAAGGGGTTTATTGCACATGTAAATGGAAAATTCAGAGGTTGGGTGGCTTCAGTTTAGCTTGAGTTTGATTCAAGGGCTATATGATGAAAACAAGGGTCTGTTTTCTTTTTCTCTATTTTTCTTTTTTCTTTATTGGGACAGGGTCTTGCTAAATAGTCCAGGCTGGCCTGAAACTTGCTATGTAGCCCAACCTGGCCTCAGACTCTCAATCTTCCTGCCTCAAGCTCCTGGGTTCTGGGATGAGCCACCATACCAAGCTTTTTTTCTCTCTACTGTACAGTGGACCCTTGACTTACGAACTCAATTCATTCCCAAGAGCTGGTTGTAACTCAAGTTGGTCAACTGAAGGCTCAGGATCCTCTACACAGCTTTCAAAGTCTCTGTCCTGTATACAGGCAGATCTCAGTGTTCTTAGAGAGACACTGGCCCAGGATTTCTCAACCCTACACAGGAAAGGATGTTGTAATGTTCCTTCCAGAACTCTTTAAGGGTTAAATCTATATCTGAGACCATCTGGAAGCACAAGCGACCAGCATTCCAGTTGTAACTCAAGACCCATAACTCAAGTTAAAACTAAAATTCCAGTCATAACCCAAGTTGTTCATATGTCAGGCTGGTCAAAACTTGAGGGTCCACTGTACTTTACTAAACACATTCCAAGGGCAGCTTCCCCTAGTCAGGGTAAGGTAATTTATAGCAGTCCTAGGATTCATGTCCCCATGACATAGATAGAAAGATAGGCTGACAGAAACATAGGTGGAAAGAGGGGTGGCTCTGGGAAGGCCTGTCAGAAGACTGAGGAACCCTTCTTCCAAAGTTCTCACCAAATATTCTGATAGTCTAAACTAGGTTACTCACGTAGGCCTGAACTAACCCATGGTACTGAGTGCCACTGGATTGATCACTGTGGCAACATGTGTGGGGTTACTTGATTGAGTTAAATACTAAAGACCCATCCTTGGAGGTAGGGGATGGAACCAATGTCTTCCCTATCAGAAGACAAAACAAACAGTCTGTTTGTTCCAGAAGGGAGTAGGAAGGTAGAAAAGATGTTGAGGGGGGTGTCCTCCACCCTTCACCTGGCATTAAATTTGACCCTGAGTCTCAATATCAAGGGCAATGAATTTTGGGCTGATGCTATTCTTATCATTTAACAAAAACGAACATGTATGCTTACATAGAGACATTTTCTTGGCGAGGAACTCAAGAAAAATGTCTTGGAACTGTGTATATGGGAAACCAGGTAAAGGTCAGGCTTACAGTCTTAGTTTGGAAAGGTATACTGAAACACAATAGGCCATTTTTACACTGATCTTCCAGAAAGCAGAGGATGTAACAGTAAGTCATAATCAAGTGAAGTTGTTTTGCAAAAAGGCTGAGATGATATATTCAGATGCTTTCCCTTCAAATGATCTAACTTACTGCAAAGAGTGGGGGTTGGCTCACCTTAGACTCCTTATGTGTGTATCAAATTTCTAAAACTGAGCTCAAACATTTCACAAACATTTCCTCTAGAGTATTTCAAAATTTTGTCATTTTCAGATTATCCTGTGTGTCTGTGGGTACATTTGTATCTGTAATTTATTTCAAATAAAATATTGAGTGCTACTAGATACTTAGCTTTGTGCTAAGCAATATGGTGAAAATGAGAATAATTCAAAGCTAGTGCATCTTTCATCAAGCAGTATAACCACCATCAGCCGAATAAAATCAGTATATATCAAGAAAAATGCCAACTGCTTTACATTTATTTGCTTACTTAATTTGCTCCTCACAATAACACCATGAGCTAAGTACCAATCTGATTTTCCACAGTGAGGAACCAAAGTTTAAATGGTTAAGTACGACATAATTTGACTCAGCTGACCCAAGCAACAGGCAACAGCTAGGACTCAAATCCAAGTATTCCTGATGCCACGCCTATTTTTGTAATCTACAGCACTGCTGGATGGCAAGAAAACAAGCACATCCTGTAAGAGTGAACAGTACAAGACAGGATATTTGAGTAAAGAGCAAAATCATAAAATGTAGAGCTAAGTCCCTTGGGATTCCTAGGAGTGAGAGATAAATAGGGTAAATAGGGTAAGGAGGCATTAGCTGTGCAAACCCTGTCAACATTGAGGCCTAACTGATCAGACACAATCTGTTTCCAACTGGCCTCTGACCCACAACTTCCTCACGTACTATGTCTTTATCCTTTAGCCCCTGATAGAGTTGAAAACTAACAACATTTCTATACATCTTAGTACCTTTCCAAGTTCTCTTTAAGGATGGAACCAGTTCTTTCCCTGATGTGCCCAGACTCCCTCTATGTCCTAAAGATAAGGCCATTCCCAGAGAAAATAAGTTTGAAATTCTCTGAACAAATACTAGATGGTATTTGAGTATTTATATAATTGTTATAACCCTAGCCCTAAGAGTATATGAAAATGGTCTTTGACCACAGGATTACTTGTCCTTAGACTCCAGTACTATGGAAAAAGGTAAATGATTTATAATGTCAGAACAAAATATAACACTACTTCTTCTGTGCTGGTTTCCAGGCATCAGAAATTTGTGGGAGTGAATGGACATGGTATCCCTCTCATCCCTCAGCCGTCTCTTTACAAAGCAGCTGACTTCAGGCTACCTCAGGACAGGTTTCCCAACATTCAGGGTATGTTTCTAGGGTTCCAAAGTTCAAAATAGGGAGAAATATCTCCTCTACAGAAGAGTGAAGTCTTAAATGTATGGATTTTCCCCCTGCTTCCATGGGTTTAGAATAAAGTATCAATATTTTCTATCATTTCTACAGTTAATAGGATGTGCTATAGGCCCTATGCCAGTAAGGGTTTCTCATAAGGTGCAACAGTGAATTAAGACTGCTACCTTCCAGGCAATGAGAAACAAATCTATTTTCTCCCTGAGCTATCTACTACAAAGGTAACATATAGAAACTTGGCTTCATTTTCCAGATTCAAAACACATTTGAAAGTGGCCTAAGGTGACCTGTGAAAATGGTTCGCGACACTTTTGAACCAAAAACCCTCACAAAATCTCACAGAGAGCCTGAAATCTGTCTGTTCACTTTAAGAACACCCATGGAACTGCACAGGCCATCAAGGTTATACATATCCAAAAGGCTACCATGTGCTCGCTTCGGCAGCACATATACAAAAGGTTACCAAATACCTGAAGGATGTCACTTTAATGAAGCAATGTGTACCATTCTAGCCTTAGAACAGTGGAGCTGACAGGTGTGCTAGGCCAAAGAGAGGGGCCAGACATAGGGTTGGTGGCCCAAAAAGAGTGCTGAATTTTTGTTGGACATGTTTAAAAATGCAGAGAGTAATGCTAAACTTCAGGATTTTAGATGTACATTTCTGGTTATCAAACATATCCAAATGAACAAAGTACCAAGTACCCAAGATGTGTCCCTGTACTCATGGTTAGACTCATGGTTAGATTAATCCAGGCTTGAGCTTCCCCTACCACACTGAGATGATCCTTACTGAAAAGGAACAAATTGTTCCTAAACCAGAAGAAGAAGTTGCACAGAGGAAAAAGATTTCCCAGAAGAAAATGAAATAAAAACTTACAGCCCAGGAATAAATTAAGCACATAATAAATACAAATAAAAGTTAAAAAACCACATCTGAATGTACTGTGTTCTATGCTAAAATCTCATAGACTCACACAACCTCAGGAAATGGAGACTACTGATCTCACCGATGTGGAACATAAAGCTCAAGAAACTTAGATCTATTTGCCACAGAGCTGGAAAATTATAGTTGCATACCAGACTGACAATCCAGACACCAAGTCCTCTGCTCGCTCCACTATATGCTACTGACTCTTCTAGTGCCAAAGGTTAGGCCCTCAGATATTATTATATAATAATAATATATGGTATTTGGAAGATCATCCTCAGTAAGTCCTTACTTGGCTGCCTAAAGAGAAAGAACAAGTCATGTTGAAGAGGGCAATCAGAAGCCAAATGGTGGTAACTGTTGCAATGAATGACAGACACAGCAAGTTATAAATCCTAGAGGGAGGATCAACTGGCAAGAGTAAGGGAAGAAGGGAGACTTGAGAGAGGGGAGCCATTCACTAAGGAGGAGCTTCTTAAGTCAGCAAAAGTTCTTCAGCACAGATAATGGAGGAGGCAGGCAAACACAAAAAAGGGTTCAATGACAAACTCTTAGATCAATCTCTCAGTCTTAATATCACTGACATTTTAGGACAGAGAGCTCTACATTCTGGGAGGCTGTTCTGTGCACTAAGATATTTAGCAACATCTTTAACCTTTACCTGCTAGTGCTAGTAGCATACACCCACCCACACCCAATGCTTCCAGGTTGTGACAACCAAAAAAAGTCCTGAGACTGTCAAATGTCCCCTGGGAGGCATAATTGTCCATGGCTGAGAACTACTGCCTTAGGTAAAGATGTATCAGAAATGGGGACAACTAAACGGGGATGGGGAGTGTGAAGTAAGGAGAGGAGGCAATGAACCTAGAGGAAAGTTATGAACAGGTGTGTTCTCCAAGTGACTGCTCATCATTTTCTTTAGGTGTGGACTCTGAGGACATTAACACAAAAGGAGCCCAAAGAGAACACATGATGGGGCCCTTTGAATAATCAATGTCTATAGAAGGAGAAAGTGGATACTAGAAGTAGGCAACCTGGAAAGGACAAACCCTTTCTCTCTTTTCTCCTTTCAGAAAATTGAAGTGAGGGCTGGGGATTTAGCTCAGTGGTGCCACCGCTTGCCTTGCAAGCACAAGGTCCCGAGTTCGAGCCCCGGTACAAAAAAAAAATTGAAGTGAGAGACGAAGACGTGTAATGCTACAGGGTAATCAAGAGCCCAGAATTCTCAAACCTGTTTGGGAGATCTGAGAGGACTTAAATGAGAAGAAATGCTGTCCTAAGATGTGTCTATGACTGCAATGCCACCCTTATCTTCTCAGGCACCTTCCATTCCCCTCACTCTCATCTTTGGACTGCTATTGCCCAGGAAAAGTGGCAAGGAAATTGGGATAGTTATTCCTGGGAGGCAGGAAGGAAAGAGGAGAAGGGGATGAAAGAGAATTTTGAGGACCAAGAGAGATCTACTGACAGGGTTTACAAATGAGACTATATTTCCCAATAAAAAGAAAGCAAGAAAGACCAGGGTTGGATGGGGACAGGAAAGGAGAAGAGCAGAGAACACAGTATTTTCAAAATGCCAATTCTGGTCAAGGCACACTGCATGAGTTACGATATTCAGTGTTCACACTATCATGTAATACCTGGGTATGGAGTAGGCATTATAATCTTTCTACAAAGGAAGAAAGTGAGATGCAAGGAGGCAAATTCATAGACTGAATGAGCTCCCAGGAGACCAGAATGCCAGGTTTGGTTGGCAGCTCTTTCCACACTGTGCTTCCTCACAGCTCTCACATCTACCATCTCTTGCCTCAATATGAGCTTTGGCTCTGCTTACAGTTCATCTGCTCCAGAAGGCTAGACTTCCAGGGGCCGAGTTTTGGATTCTGTGTCTCTGTCGTGGCTACCAAGGAAGTAAGAGAATGCTGAGGTGAACAAAGAACCCACAGAGACCCAGCTGAGTGAATTTATAGCAGAACTAATGAGCATACCCAGTTATGTAACTGCTTCTCTCAACTGCTCAGCAGCCACTAGAAAAGCAGAGCTATCTTTCCATTCCTGGACTCTATATAATCCCAATTCTGCCCAGAGGACCATGCTACAGCTCCACTACTCTGTCACAGTAGGGTTTTTTCTTTCTCCTAAAAACTCAACAATTTTTACCAGTGTTGCTATAAAATACTTTAGATTTAAGATTAAAATGTGGGAGCTCGGCGCCCGAGCCGCGCTCCCGGGCCGCATGTCCGAGGCTGGCGGGGCCGCGCCGGGCGGCGGCGGGGCGGGGGCCAGGCCCAGGGCGCTGCCCTCCGCGCCCCCGCAGGGACCCCGCAGGGACCCCCTGTGCTGCTGCCTCCGCCGCCGGGGGCTCTGGCGGCTGCCGTCCGGCGACCGCAGTGGCGGCGGCGTGCGCGGCCGAGGGCCCGGGAGGCGGCAGCTCGGCCCGGATCGCCGTGAAGAAGGCGCAGCTGCGCTCCGCGCCGTGGGCCAAGAAACTGGAGAAACTCGAGGTGTACTCCGCCTGCAAGGCTGAGGAGTCCTGTAAATGTAATGGCTGGAAAAACCCCAACCCTTCTCCCACGCCCCCCAGAGCCAATCTGCAGCAGATCATTGTCAGCCTGACTGAGTCCTGTCGGAGTTGTAGCCACGCCCTCGCTGCTCATGTTTCCCACCTGGAGAATGTGTCAGAGAAAGAGATGAACAGACTCCTGGGAATAGTGTTGGATGTGGAATATCTCTTTACCTGTGTCCACAAGGAAGAAGATGCAGATACCAAACAAGTTTATTTCTATCTATTTAAGCTCTTGAGAAAATCTATTTTACAAAGAGGAAAACCTGTGGTTGAAGGCTCTTTGGAGAAGCCTCCATTTGAAAAGCCTAGTATTGAACAGGGTGTGAATAACTTTGTACAGTACAAATTTAGTCACCTGCCATCAAAAGAAAGGCAAACAATAGTTGAGTTGGCAAAAATGTTCCTAAACCGAATCAACTATTGGCATCTGGAGGCACCATCTCAACGAAGACTGCGATCTCCCAATGATGATATTTCTGGATACAAAGAAAACTACACAAGGTGGCTGTGTTACTGCAATGTGCCCCAGTTCTGTGACAGTCTACCTCGGTATGAAACCACCCAGGTGTTTGGGAGAACGTTGCTTCGCTCGGTCTTCACCGTAATGAGGCGACAACTCCTGGAACAAGCAAGATAGGAAAAAGACAAACTGCCTCTTGAGAAATGAACTCTAATCCTCACCCATTTCCCAAAGTTTCTGTCCATGTTAGAAGAAGTTTATAGTCAAAACTCTCCTATCTGGGATCAGGATTTTCTCTCAGTCTCTTCCAGAACCAGCCAGCTAGGAATCCAAACAGTTATCAGTCCGCCTCCTGTGGCTGGGACAGTTTCATACAATTCAAATTCATCTTCCCTTGAGCAGCCGAATGGAGGCAGCACCAGTCCTGCCTGCAAAGCCTCTTGTGGGTTTGAGGCAAACCCAGGAGAAAAGAGGAAAATGAATGATTCTCATGTTCTGGAGGAGGTCAAGAGACCCCGAGTTATGGGGGATATTCCTATGGAATTGATCAGTGAGGTCATGTCAACTATCACAGACCCTGCCTCGATGCTTGGACCAAAGACAAATTTTCTGTCAGCACATTCAGCCAGGGATGAGGCGACGAGGTTGGAGGAGCGCAGGGGCATGACTGAGTTTCATGTGGCTGGCAATTCCCTGAACCAGAAACCAAACAAGAAGATCCTGATGGGGCTGGTCGGCCTTCAGAACGTGTTCTCCCATCAGCTGCCCCGAATGCCCAAAGAGTACATCACACGGCTTATCTTTGACCCGAAACACAAAACCCTTGCTTTAATTAAAGATAGCCATGTCATCGGTGGTATCTGTTTCCGAATGTTCCCATCCCAAGGATTCACAGAGATTGTTTTCTGTGCTGTCACCTCAAGTGAGCAAGTCAAGGGCTATGGAACTCACCTGATGAATCATTTGAAAGAATATCATATAAAACACGACATCCTGAACTTCCTCACATATGCAGATGAATATGCAATTGGATACTTCAAGAAACAGGGTTTCTCCAAAGAAATTAAAATACCTAAAACCAAATATGTTGGCTACATCAAGGATTATGAAGGAGCCACTTTAATGGGATGTGA
>NW_004624919.1:1899043-1925346 GCF_000247695.1 Heterocephalus glaber
TTAATCATGTCTTGCACTATGGGCACAATCTCTGCTGTTATCTGAGAAATTATTTCTGATTTCATTTTTTCCAGATCCTCTTTTGTTGCCAGTTCAGGGATTCCAGGTGGTTGAGTATCAGATTGTTTCCTCTCATTTCCCTTTGGGGTTGTTTTAGCTGATCTGGAAGTCTGGTTTCCAGACTTGTTTATGTGTCTTCTCATTTCAATGGGGGGGGGGTTGCTGCTGGCACCCACATGGTATGGTGGCCCGGAAGGCTCCTCCTCAGCACTGGGGGCAGCTCTGCTCCTAGGTGCTGGGGGGCAGTGTTACGGTGGCCCAGAAGGCTGTAAATACATTTCTGATGGCTGCATGCACTGAGCAAACCCACTAAGCCCAACCCAAATGTCTTCACAGTCAGTCTGAGAGGAGTGTCTGGGATAGGAGGTAGTAATATGATTAAAGGCACCAAGTGCTACTTCAAAATCATGTAAATGTATCAAGTATATAGGAAAATATCTTTCAACATCTTAGAAGGAAAAACAGTATTTAAAATATTTATTTAACAATATTTAAAATACTGTTTTTTTAAAAAATTAAAGGTGTACTTTTATTTTTATGTATACTGAGGCTTTTTAGTGGAGGCACCTTTAAGTCAGGTAAGTGAGCTGGCTGATTCAGGCCAACAGGAAATGGAATCTTCAGGTATGTGAGTTCCATGAGGGCAGGAACCATGACTGTTTTGTTCACTGTTATCAGTATTGACAGGGCCTACAGTGCCTGGTGTGTCACGGTTCCTCACAAAATACTCACTGACTGAAGAGGTCTAGTCCCCACCCTTGCAAGTTCAAAAAGATTATTCAACTCTTAATTGGATGACATAAAACTGGCTTAATACCAACTAAACGCAAAGGAGACAAACTAGATTTTTCCCTCTCATTTTTAGAGATGGTGTAACTTTCCAGGAGCCTCACTGCTCTTGTCATTCACCCAGACTGTCCTTTCCTAACAGAGGATCTGGGAAACAGAATCCCAGAACCAAATAGTGTCTCTAACCTAAAAGGAGATAGAGAGAAGATACATAAATTTTGTAAGAAAATCTTCTCAAGGTTTTTTGGGTTTTTTTTTTTTAGCTAATTTTAGACTTTTGGAAAAGTTACAAAAATAGTTCAAAGAGTTTCCATATATTCCTGACCTAGTTTCCCCTAATGTTAGCATCTTATGTAACCACAGTATATTTAACAGGACCAGGATATTAACATTGGTATAATACTATGAACTAAACCAAAACCGTATTTGAATTTTACCAGTTTTTTCTACAGTGTCCTTTTTCTGTTCTATAATCTTATCTAGGATCCCCAGCATATTTAGTTGTCCATTTCTCCTTAGTCTCCTGTGGTTTCTAACTCTTCAGTACTACCTTGTCATTTATGTCCTTGATACTTTTTAAGAGTATTAATGAGTAATTTTGTTGACTGTCCTTTAGTTTGGGCTTGATATTTTCTTATGATTGTACTAAAGTTATGCAGTTTGGGAAAAATACCACAGAAATAAGATTATACACTTCTCAGTGTTTATCTTGAAGTTCATTATGTTGATATGTCTTGTTTGTGGTGATGTTGGCCTTGCTCACTTGGTTAAGGTGTTTTTTTCTACCATAAAGTTAAACCTTTGCTTTTATAGTAAATAAACATAAAGAAGTAGTGTATTCAGGACTGGGGATTTAGCTCAGTGGTGCTGCCGTCTGCCTCCCAAGAGCAAGGTCCTGAGTTCAATTTCCGGTAACAAAACAAAAAACAAAAACAAGAACAAACAAAACAAAAAACAACAATAAAAAAGAAGTAGTGTATTCACTATTATGCAAATTCTGTCAAAGGTTTCTTGTTTTTTAAAATAAATTTATTTATTTTTATTATTATTACTTTTTGAACTAGCCTTCACTGCCTTGAACTCACTATATAGTCCAGAGTGGCACTGAACTTGGAGCAATCCTCCTGCCTCAGCCTCTAGAGTGCTGGGATTACAGACGTGGACACCCAGTGGTCAAAGATTTCCTAAAGAACTACTGGCTTCTTCATTTACAAACCTGTTCCCTTCTCTTTAAAAAGCCCAAATGATTAGGTAATATGATTTTTCTTCATTTCTATTACACAAGCATTGTATTACTTTATTTGTTCAGTGAGTTTTACTTTACTTCTGCTTACAAAAATAACACATCTCCATTTTTTTTTTTTAAAAAGCAAGTCATTGTGGACCTCTTATAATCCCACCTCAGAGATTAGCACTATAGATTGTTTGATGTACATTACATCTAAATCTGTTTTCTTCTTAGTACCATTGGAGTCAGATACCATGAACTTAAAATTCCAGCCCCATCACAGTAACTTCAGGCAAGTTACTTAATTTTGTGTGCTAGTAATTTTTTCCTTTGGAGGGGCTAGTGACTTTTTGTACCTCTGATATAAACTCAAACTAGGAAAATCCACAATATATAATACATAACATGTATCATATTTTACATACAACTATAAGAGATCACAGTCTAAAAAATCCCAACTCTTACCACCTTTGATTCACAAATTCCATTTTTAGTAATCTACCATATATGATACTTGTACATGTAAACATGTACCAAGATGCCTTATGTAGTGTAAGAAATTGGGAATAAGTTAAATATCCACCAAAGGGACTGGATAAATAAATAATCATTCTACACTAGGGAAAACCCTTCAGATGTGAAGTATACGGAATTCAGTATATATATTTGCATGGAAATAGAAAGATGTTCATGATATACTGTTAAATGTAATAGTTTCAGGATTTTGTATGGTTCCTTTTTTGGCAAGATATGGAGTAGAGAGAGAGGAGAAAAAGAAATGAAAAGAAAGAAAATGTTTAAGAGAAAGAGAGAATGAGTGAGAGGAGAGGAAAAATATCTAGAAAGTTTCATAATAAATCCAACATTAATTATTCTGAAGAACAGGATTATCAGATGAGTTTAATTCTTTAGTCCATAAATGTTACATAATTTTAAAGTAACTTACTTTAAACCCCAAGTAAAATCACAAAAAAACCCTTTATAGTTAACTTTTTGTTGCTTTTTTTGTTTTGTTTTTGTGAGACAGGGTCTCACTATGTATTCCAGATTGGCTCATAGCAATCCTCCTGCCTCAGCCACCCAAGTGCTGAGATTACAGGTGTGTGCCACCACACCTGGCTCAGATAACTCTGAGTGAATTATAGATTGAAAATGTTTTTGTGATGGGCAAAAAATTCAAATGATAAAACAATAACCAAACTGATGAGGATTTGGTCCAGAATGGAATGATGATAGCTCAAGATAAAAATTACACAAAATCAAAACATTAAATAAAAATACCTAGTGAGAAAATCATTTTATAATATTAATTCCTAATAAAAATACTAGAACAAAGGAAAACAACAGGTATGTAGACCAACAACATGATATAATTCACCTCTTCTAAGCCAAACGTCAATAAAGGGAAAATGGGCTAGCATGATCACCTTGAATATTTCTGAAGATCTGGCCAATGCAGCAAGACAAGAGAAAAAGGCATATATATTACATGAGAATTTAAAAGTGAGTGCAGATGAGATGAGTGGACAGCTATACTAGCAAAAGTAAAAGTTTTTGGAAGAGCTATTGTGTAAAATAGAAATAAAAATTTTATGGCCAGTTTTTTAAAAGAATATCAACTGAACACTGACATGGGGAAGATCAGGTTGCACAACGGACCTCTGCAACTCTAGATGTCACATTTGGAAGAAGGTTAAAATTATTAATTGCTGAACTCCTTAAAATCTCAAACAAATACTATTTGAGTTCCAGGATTTATCTACTTGTAGTAAATAAGCAAGGTTCTAACAGTCTGTAAATTTATCATTTATTTGTATGGTCCAAATGACAATCAGAAAGAGGTCATTTCTCCTACTATTTATCCCTAGGACAATAAACAACAGAAAGATGTCCATGATATACTTTTAAATGTAACAGTTTCAGGACTTTGTATGATACCATTTTTGGCAAGATATGAGGTAGGGAGAAGGGAGAAAGACAAAGAAAAAGAGAAAATGTTTAAGAGACAGAGAATAAATGAGAGCGCTAATGATGCTGGAACACGTAACACACACTAGACACTGTGCATCTAAGTACTTTACATGCAGTGGCTCATTTAACCCTCACAACTCTGGTTCTGGTTACATAACAGATACTATTACTGCTTCTAGTTTACAGATAAGAAATTGAGACACTTAGGAGCTCACTATTTTCTTTCTGTTCTTTCCTTCCCTCTCTCCCTCCCTCCCACCTTCTCCTCTCCCTCACTTCCTGTCTTCCTTTCTTGTGGTACCAGGTGTTGTGCCCAGGAGCCACTGAGCTACATTCCTAGCCTGCCTGTCCTCCTTCCCTCCCTTCAACCCTCCCTTCCTTCCTTCCCTCCTTCCTCTAAGATAGGATCTCACTAAATTGTCCAGGCTGGCCTCAAATTTTCAGTCTTCCTTTCTCAGCCTCCCAAGTAGCTGGGATTATAGATGTGCACCATCATACCCAGTTTAGAGCCCATGCAAACCACCACAGCCTCTTACTGTCTGAGAATGAGCAAATTGTAATCTGGAGAAATGACACAATCTGTGAATTAGATTTCTGGAGGATGCTAAATTGAGCAAAAGATTCAAATGATAAATTCATTCATATTCTCTCTCTCTCTCCCTCTCCCCCCCCCCCGAATATAAAAACCTGAGAAAAGAAGCCAGAAAGAGCTCCCAGGATCTTATAATACTGTAATTAGCAATCAAAGAAGGTCACTAATGGGGGGGGGAGCTCCAAGTAATTAAGTTAAACAAATAGATTACATGAAAAGAAATCCAGCAGTTAACTTTTTTAATAAAAAAAATCTAGAGACAAGACAGTCTAAGATGTAAAGACCTTAAAGAAAAAAATGTATGAGCCAAACAGAATACCTCAAGCTGTCATCTGTAAACAAGGAAAAATGAGGCCACTTCTACCTTCCAGATCATATGTGTTGTGGCTGGGATTTAATATGTTCCCCAAAAGGCTCAAGTGTTGAAGGCTTGATTTCCCATGCAGCAATGTTCAGAGGTGGGGTCTAGAGAGATGACTGGATCATGAGGGCACTAACTCTTATCAATGGATTAGTCTATTGATGAGTTCATAGCTGAATGGGCTGTTAGGAGATAGGGCATAAAGTAGGTCAGGGTAAGGGGATCATGCCTCTGAAGGGTATATCTTATTCTTGGTCCCTTCCCTATTCTTTCAGCTTCCAGCCACCATGAGGTTAGCAGCTTTGCTCTGCTATGCCCTTCTAAGCATGTTCTGCCTTCCTATAGGCCCAGAAACATTGGAGCCAGCCTATGATACACTGTAACCTCTGAAACCTGAGCCAAAATAAATCTCTCCTCCTTTAAGATGTCTATGTCAGGTATTTTATCACAGTTATATAAATCTTACTAAAAAAGGTTTCCTGTTCACTCTCCTACCACCAAACTGCATCCAAGGCTGCAGTACAACTGAATTTCCTCACCTCCTGATTCCAGTGCAGGGTAACTTGGGTCTTTTGTGGGAACTGAGCATGCTGATGTTGCTATTAGTTTTCTAACTGAGAAACCAGTAGCTCAGATTCTCTTTATCTTACTGATCTCTGAGTGTGTAGACCGTGCTGACCAACGTACCTTCCCTACCAGATTTCTGTTTCTCCTTTCTCTGTTCTAGCATGAACTTGACATTAGAGCCTGATTTGCAATCCCACTTTCTAGCTTGGAAACAATGTCATTGAAGCTTAGTTTCCTGACCCATAAAGTAGAGTAATAATAATTTCCATGCACGAAGGTGTTGAGAAGATAAAGTAAGCCACTGAAAAGCTCTGTTGTGCTTCGTTCCCACAATGCCTTCACCACTCGCCAAACAGCATTCCCTCCCTTCTCTGTGTCTCCAATACACCAGACATATCACATCTTTTGCCATGTTGGTAGGTTTTCCTGACATGGCACCTCCTCAACCAGAAAGGAGACAAGGCAGACACAGATCTGCTTTCTCTTTGTATCTCCTGCTCCTAAGTCAGTGTCTATCAGCTCCAAGTAAGGTCTCAGTGGTTATTAACTAAATGATTGAATTGAAAATAGCAAAATACTAACAATGAGTACTAGACTGAAGCTCAGAAGAATTAGTACACTACATAGAACAAATATAAAATGTGAAAGGAAAACATAACTAGTGGGTGGCAAAACAGATAAAGAATAGGAATAAAGGATACCAAAAAAGGGAGAAACTGAATTTCCTAATATGGAGGAAATGAAAGTTCCTGCTTTGGCTTTGATGATAGCAAATAAACATATAAACAAATGTTAATTTAGCATTAGGAGAATTCAAAGGATTTGTTCACCTTAAAACTTTGTTTAAAATCTAAAAGGAAGCAAAGAATATTCCAAAAAACCTAAGGCATAGTGGAAAAGATACAACTAACATGAAAACTAAGAAACAAATACTATTGCAACAGGTATTATCAAAAACAAGAATAAAAGATAAATATGCAACTAATAAACTTGAACAAAATAATCTGGAGGAAATGTTCATTTTTTAAAAAACGTATTAGTATATGTTTGCAGTACATAATGATTACATTCTTTGTGGGTAGTTGGTACATGTACATAATACATCTTAATTTGTTTTACTTTCCCTTCCCCTCCCCTTACTCCCTTCATCTATTGGTCCACTAAAGGAATTTTTTTTAAAAAAGAAATTAGATATTTTGAAGCAAAAAAATACTTTTTTGAAGGATTCATAAGAAACTATCAGGAACTGTGACTATGGGAGGGGGATGTTTGCCTAGGAATAGGAGTAAAGAGAAACCATCTTTTTACTACATCCTTTTATAATTTTAAAACTATTATATTTCAACAAAAACTTTCTGTGAATAGACTAAAAGTGATTAAATGTAATTACATGTTAAACGTAACTACAAAAGAAGAAAACACATAAAATTAGAAAAATGGACATAAAAAGCAACAATTGTAAAAGAATTCTATGTATATATTAGTAAATTTAGGTCAAACTGAATAGGTGTATTTTCTTTTAAAAATAAAAAATTCTGCTGGGTGTGGTGGCACATGCCTGTAATCCCAGCAGTCCGGAGGCTGAGGCAGGAGGATTGCCATGAGACTGAGGTCAGCCTGAGCTACATAGCAAGACCCTGTCTCAAAAATCCAAGGAAAAAGAATTCTAATATTGACAAAAATAAAATACCTAACTAGACTAAAACTTTTTAAAAAATCAATTAAGTATACTCCACCAAAGCAGATAGTCTCTCGTGCTTTATTAATGAATCCTTTTGACCTCTCCATAACTAAATAACTCACATGTTAAAGAAATTATGCCTAAAATAGGTTAAGATATAGGTTATTCTATTTTATTCTACTACCATGATTTGAAAACTGCATAAAGAAAAAAAAGCTGTAGACACAAGCTCACTCATAATTCATGCACAGAAACCTGAAAGAAAATAATAAACAGATTCAAGAAATAAATTTAGTGCATGTCAACATGTACTAAAAATATATTTTAAAATCCAACATGTTTTTAATTTTAAAATTCTAAAACTAATAATAAAGGTATACATTCTTAACCTGATTAGAGTGCCTACTTAAAACCAAACGTCAAAAAAAACCCAAACAAACCAAACATCAATATTATACTTCAAGGGAAAAAACAAGCTACAGTGTCATTAAAAATAGGCACAAAATAAAGAAGCATTCTGTCATTACTATTAATCAATACAGTATCAGATCATCCTTCCAATACGATGTAATAGAAAAATGAGTTAGGATACAAAACCAACATTTAAAAATCAGTAGCTTTTCTATAACACCAATAATAGAGTACCTGAGAATGAAATCTGGAAAATAATCTCATTTCCAATAGCTTTAAAAAATAAACTAAAAAATACTTGGTTAGGAATTAACCTAAGGGCTGGGGATATAGCTCAGTGGTGCTGCACCTGCCTGGCAAGTGCAAGGTCCTAAGTTTGATCCCCAGTACAGGAAAAAAAAAAAAAGGAATCAACCTAACCAAGGAACTGGAGACCTGGAGATCATCATGATAAGTGAAGTAAGCCACCTCAGAAAGACAAGTATCAAATGCTTTCCCTAATACTGTATGTGGAATCTAAAAAAAAAAAAAAGCATGAAAGTGGAAGGGAGACTATTATTAGACAAGGTAAACAAGAGGGTGGGGAGAAGGGAGTGCAAGAAAGGGTAATGCCAGAATGGAAAAAAGTGATTAATTATATCGTTATGAGAGCATGATGTTGACATGAATTTATTGAGGTGAAAAGGTATCTAGTATACTCTATTAAGTGAAACAGTATGTTACAAAACAGTAGATACAGCATTACCTAATTTTTTATTTTAAAAAATCCACTAATATATACAAATATCAAGAGATTTTCTAGAATGGTGTTCATTCAATTGTCTTAATCTATCTCTGGGACTGAGATGCTGAGCACATTTTTCTTTTTGTTTAAGAGTGTTTTTTGACTTGTGCTATAAAAAAATTTCTGAGTGGAGGAAATTAAGAATTGCTGTAAGTGTGTGAAGAGATGGATATGTTAATTAGCCTGGTTGTAGTAATCATTCCATAATGCATATGTATCTCAAAACATGATATTGCACATCTTATATATAATATATAATTTTGTCAATTATAGTTAAAATGGAAAAATAAATGAGTGATACATATAGAGTAAAGGCAGAGATGAAATCTTTTTATATACAATACCACTATAGA
The DNA here is from genome assembly GCF_000247695.1 of Heterocephalus glaber. The sequence continues at coordinate 1,907,841 of NW_004624919.1, forward strand.
CTTACAAAGCCCAAAGAAGTAATTTAAATGGTTATAATGAATTTAAGGTGATTAGAGTCACCACCAATATAGAAAAATAAATAGTATCCCTGGTGCCCAAATATGAACACACGTGAAAGTCACCTGGGAAAGCTTTTAAAAACATTGATACCCATAACTCATCCCCCAAAAATCTGCCTCAGAATCTCTAGGGGTGGAATCAGGCATTAATATTTTATAAAGTTTCTGAGGTGATTTCAATGTGTAGCCAAGTACAGCTACCCACTATTATATATTTAATTATTTAAATAGCCAAAGATGCAATACAAAAAGTGTAAGCAGAATAATATCTGCAAATGGGAAAACAAAGGCTGCTGTAAGGGAATAAGAATTCAGAAGAGGAAACATAACTGGAGATATAGTTAGCTACTGGCAAATATATCCAGTCTATTGCAGTTTAGCCTAAGCAGGCAGTTAACAATCAAGCCATTGGAGAGGCACATGACCCATGGCCACAACAGATTGATGGCAGTGAGAGAACATTAGTCCCTGTCTAAGTGCCACTGAGTCCCTATCCAAATGATGAGGATTTAATAGAGGCTGAGGTGCTACAGGATTAACTGCATACCTGTATGAAGCTATATGTGAGATAAATTCCTACAAATACAATTTCTGAGTCAAACAGCATGTGCCTTTCTTTTTTTCCAGTATTGGCAATCAAACCCAGAGCCTCCCACATGCTAGGCACTACTGAACTACATCCTTGGCCCATGATATATACCTTTAAAAGTGAGAGGTTAATTTTGAAAGATCTTAAATATGAAATAGAAATAACATGATATATAGTCAAAATATTGTCCTACATAGATAAGAGTGAACCCCCACTGCAACCGGTAGTCATCATACACAATGTCCTCATCCTAACAGACCCCTAACACAACAGGCATGGGCTGTTGTGTTGCTAGGGCTCCTGGTAATCTCTGTCTTGACCACTGAATTCCTCTTTCAAGTCATTCCCTATTTGAATCATTCTAACTCTTTTCTTGCTTCACAAATCTTTTACCATCAAAAGCTTTTCCAGACATTTCTGTTCAATACTTCATGTCTGGTTTTTGAGTATAAATATCTGATCTGCCAATTATAAACCACAGTTCTAAATCACATTCTAAATCAAAGCACTTTTTTTTGAGGATTGAACCTAGGAAGTGCTGAGCTATATCTATACCCTTCTTCCTTTAATTCTATTTAAGACAGGGTATCATTTAAGTTGCCTAGGAGAGCCTTGCAATTCCCTGCCTCCTAAGTAGCTGGGATCACAGGCCTGCACCACTATGCCTGGAAAGGATCTTTTTTTTTTAATGGAGAATCGAACTCAGGGCCTTGCACTTGCCAGGCAGGTGCTGCACTGCTGAGCCACATTCTCAGCCCCGAAGATCTATTTTTGACTATGTTTTTAAAGCCCTCATGCTTATTAAACTTTAATATGTAATTTAAGATGCTTCTCCCACAATGTTTTTCCTGCTATTTTCAATCCAATCACATCATCTCTAAATTTACATGAGTCTCCTAATACAAGCATGCTTCATTCATTCATTCAACAAATACTCGCTGGGCATCTATTCTCTAGCGCTGTTTTAGACACTGTGGATAAAGTTCTTGTCCTCAGAGAGCTCAGGAAGAAAAGGTATGTGAGTGTGAAGGCAGGGCAGGCAGGTAGCTAATCAAACAACTATACAAAGAGTAGCCAGATGCTGATGACTGATATGGAGAAAGTAAAGCAAGATACAGTGATTCCAGAGTGTGGTAATGCATAATTTTCAATTGAAGGTGTCATGAAAGCCATCACTGGTAAGGTAATTTTTGGACCACAAACATGAAGGAGGAAGACAGGAGCCAAGGAGATTTCTGACAGAAGAGGATTCCAGGCACAGGGAATAAGTACAATGGTCCAAAAGCAGAAGCATTCCTGGACTGACTGATACACAGTCAGGCCAGTCAATGTAAGGGTGAGCAATAGAAAATGTGTATCTTATAATATTTTTAGTTCAGAGGGTTGATACATAAGGCCACTAAGTAGTTTTATTTAATTTTAATAGTCAAAGAATCATCAAGCCAGAAGTTATCATATATCCAAGAGCAGCCCTGCTACAATCCATGACTGAGGTATAGGAAAGACCCTTACTATCAACACTGCTGGGCAACAGGTTCCAGAGATTACAACTGTGGGAAAATTCATGGGAGTTTGTGGAGGAGTAATGTTGCCATGGAGCTGTCTAAAAATGCTGTGACACCTAGCTTCCAGTCTCCTATACCATCGATGACTCTGCCTTCATCTCCTGCCCTTTCTTTCCAAAAACTTTTGTTCAGAATACCAGGGAAGTTTCTTCACTTTATAAGGTAAAATAATGTAAAATAATTTCTTTATTTATTAAGCATTAATGGCTAGGTGTGGTGGTACATGTGTATAATTCCAGCACTCCGAAAGTCTGAGACAGGAGGATTGAAAAGTTTGATCCCAGTCTGGGCAACTTAGTGAGACCCTGAAAATAAAAAATAAAAATGACTGGGGATGTAGCTCAGTACAAAAGCCTTGGGTTCAATTCCAGTACCACACATACATACCTACATACAAAGTATTACTGGGGCATATCTATTTCATCAAGTGAAGTCTATTTACACTGACTGCTAATCTGGTTTATCTTCTATATTAAATTAACATTTAAAATGTTTTCTATTTCAGAAATGCCACACATATTGCAACTAGAGAAGATGGCTTGGATAATTGGTATTCATACTAATTTTCAAACCATATGTTTTGCACTCAGACTAAAAGCTGGTACTTGACTTAAACCTACACATCAGAGACACAACACACAACTCTGCTTTGACAATACCCAATGGTCAACCTAAGGTATAGCAGATTCCTATCAAATGATCTAAGGAATCATCTAACTATATCTTCAGCACAGATTTTTAGGTTAATCCAAAAATAAATAATTTTATCAAAGAGCTCAGCAATGAAAACTGACAAGAGAAAGTAAAAAAAATATTTAAAAGCAATGTACAGACTAACTATGGCTATCGCAACTTAGGCATTACAAAGTTATGGTAAATAATGTACAATACATTAGTTAAAATTCAGAATCATGTTACTTACCTGGGAAATATACTTTTCCTTTACTTCATTGTTTTCTCCAATTTCCCCCATAATGTAATGCAGCCTAATACACATCTTTAAAAGTTCACTCATTGGTTCTACAGCTGCAGTTTCAGTCCTATAAAAGAATCACATATCATCACTTCATGAAAAGAGAAAGCATATTCTAGGAAGCTGAATTGTCCAATCTGATTACCCTCCTTTCCTAATTCACATTTATAACTATTCAAAACAAAGGCAGGTGGTAAGGACAAAAAGATACAAACCAGTAATTTATAACTATTTTAAAAAGAAGAAACTAGAATATATTAATGGAGGGCCAGGGATATAGCTCAGTGACACCATGCCTGCCTGGCAAGCACAAGGTCCTGAGTTTGATTCCCAGTACCACCAAAAAAAAAAAAAAAAGAGAGAGAGAATATATTAATGAAAGCAAGGTAAATTCTCTCTGAAAACAGAACAAGATAATTCATTAAAATCTGTAATTTTAATACTTTTTCTACCAATGAATCTCTCTCCCTCCCTCCTAGCTAGACATGAGGTGGCCTGGCAGAAATGACAAGATTAAGTAATGTGTGCCCTTGGTATATTACAGACCTTGGTACATTACAAAGGATCAGAACTATGAACATCTATCTGTGAATATAAACAACTTGCCCCTCAGAAAAAAAAACATCTTTACAAAAGGGAGCCTTCTACACTGCTGGCAGAAATGTAAATCAGTATACCCCCTACAGAAATCAGTATGGAGGTTCCTCGAAAAACTAAAAATAGAAATACCATTTGACCCAGCTACACCACTCTTTGGTATATACACAAATGAAAGTCAGGATATTATAGGGTAGTGATGGTAAACCTTTTAGGGCTTTTAATGATAACAAACAGCCCACTGTAGCATGCATGCCTTAGGTTCACCACTACTGTCACAGGGATACCTGCATATCCATGTTTATTACAGGACAATTCAAAAACACCTGAGATAGAGTACCAGTGTAGGTCCCCATCAACAAAAGAATGGATAAAGAAAATGTGGTAGTATATATATATATAAATACAATGGAGTATTATTTAGCCATAAAGAACAAAACTTATGTCATCTGAGGGAAAATGGGTAGAAACTGGAATTCACCATGTTAAACAAGGGAATTGGAAATTACTGCATTAAGTGAAATAAGCCAGATCCATAAAGACAAATCTTTTCCCTAATATTTGGAATATTTTTAAAGAGTGGCATGAAAGTTGGGCTGGGGATTTAGCTCAGTGGTTCTGCCACCTGCCTCACAAGTGCAAGGATCCAAGTTTGATCCCCAGTACCAAAAAAAAAAAAAAAAAGAGTGGCATTAAAGTAGAAAGAAGACTGTTATTAGACAAGAGGAAAAGAATAAGGGGGAGAGGAGTGTAAGAGAGGGTAATGGGAATGGATAAGATCAAAATATATTACATGCATATATGAGAACACCATATTGAATTCCAATATTTTGTAAAACCGATAGGCACTAATAAAAATATATTTTAAAAAGCATCTTTGCCAATGTACCTACTAGTTTTCACTAGCATTCTCACATCTTTAACATATACTTATCTATTTTTTACAGTTTGACAATCTTCATTCTAATATTTTATAATTAATCCTTATAATGATAGTAGTAGGTATATTCTATTATTCTAATCACCCAGATGAGGAAACTGAGGCACACAAAAGTTAAATAAATTACTCAAGGAAATGCACTACATGCTATATTTCTTTTCAAAGGCAAGAGTCCCCGAGAAAATATAATTTTACAGTAAGGTAAAGTTTCATCCATCTTTTTTACTTTCTTTTACTGCTGTCTTGGTATTTTTAGTTAAAGTAGCTGAAGGTCTAGTTAACTTCTGTTGAAATTTTTTCCAATTCATAACTTATTGAATAATCTAAGTTCTAATTCTACACAACTTAAAAGCTCACCTTTTCTTATTTAAAAAATTATCATGGCTGGGCACAGTAGTTCATGCCTTTAATACCAGCTTATCAGGAGGCGAGGCAGGAGGATCATAAGTTCAAGGTCAGTTGGGCAACTTAGCAAGACTATGTCTCAAAACAAAATTTTTAAAGGGCTAGGGATGAAGCTCAGTGGTAAAGCTCTTCCTGCCTATATAAGGCCTTAAGTTCAAACCCCAGTACTGAAAAAATTTTCCTATGAACCTCAGAAAAAAGAAATCTTTCTAATGTTGTGGAAATCAGAAGTGATAATTATTTTAAGCTGAGTAAGTCTTCACCCACTATTTTAGCTTATTACAGTTCAAATATTTTGCTATACATATCAGATTCTCTTATAACTTTAAAATCACAAAGGCCTTGCTCAAACAAGATACGGTATTTCTTTTACTCCTTAATTCAGTTGATTGGAACACGATGCTAATGATGTCAAAAGCTCTGGGTTCAATCCACCAGACTACCTAGCTTTGTCTGCTTCACATCTAGAGACTTAGCCTGGATAGCATAATTTGGCCTTTTTTTTCCAGTACTGGGGATCAAACTCAGGACCTTGCACTTGCCAGGCAGGCGTGGCACCACTGAGCTACATCCCAGCCCATGTAATTTGGGTCTTAAGAAGAATCAGGTGGGAGTACCCAAAATGAATAGCATAAATACATTTGAAAAGAGAAATGCCAAAGAAGCACAGCCAAAACATCAGCCTCATCCATTGGAAGGAAGAAAGGGAGGGAGGGAAGAAGGGAGGAAGGAAGGGGAGAGGAAGGTTGGTTCATATCAACAACAAAGGACTTCTAGATTTTTGAGTAAGAAACGCTTCTCAATCTCAGAATAAAACCTAAAGATTTTCCTTCAAAGACAAATCAGGTATACATTTAAAAAAGAAATTAATGTTTTTAATATTTGCATAGACTTTGCTTGATTGATCTGAAAATAGCATTTTATTAATCCTGACACCAATTCTACTAACAATAAAAAAAATTTTGCAATGGTTTTTTTAAAGTATCACAAAAATTTCTACTGATGCAACACTGAAAACCACCAGAAAAATGGCTGCAATTCCATAAGTAGTTTTTACTAAGATTCTTTTAAAATTATTATAAATTTTCATAAAACCAAAAACTGTTCTATTTCCAAATAATATGAAGTTATTTTAAACAAGCTTTTTCAAACTAAATGAAGAAGCTAACCAGTATCATATCTGTTTACATTTTAAAATAACACAGGGCCCATTCAAGTAGATTTTCCCACCTCAACAAATAAAAATGAAAAAGCAGAACTACATTCCTCAGTTGCTAATGTGGGGAAAAACCCACTTGGGATCATCTTCGAGATTTCCTGCCCACAGCTAAAAAGAACTTCCCAGTGTACTAATGCTACAAAACACATGGGTTCCAACAGTCACAAGGTAACTATGACAGCAAAGGCATAGTTATTTGTGAGATCACAGCAACTATATGATGTAATTTTTAAATTGAGGTAAAATCCACATAGCATCATATGAACAATGTTTTTAAATGGCATTTAGAACATCACAATGTTACATAACCAATTACCTCTAGCTAGCCCCAAAATATTTTCATCAATCCAAAATGAAATCTGGTACTCATTAAGCAGCTACTTAATAACAGTAATAGCATAGAGTTAACTAAAGGTCCATAAGGCTTAATGATTATACTAGTAAAGATAGAGGGGAAGGGTACCAAAGAATGAAAAATATGAAATTTGAAAAGTTAATTAATGGATGATGAGGAGGAGGAGGGGAAAGTGCAACAGAGAAAATCTTGATAAGGGCAACCCACACAGATGGAGAACCTGTGCTGGCCCCTGGCCGACTCTGCACCCATGGATTCTCCCCCCTGGCTGAGGTCATCCATAAACTCCAAGCCCATTATGTGCTCTGCTTCCTTTCAATACTGGGCAGCAGAGGCACCAACCAACAGACCAACCTGACCATAGATGAGGCCAACGCCCTGAGAGAAAAGGTAAGCATGGAAGAAAAGCTAAACATGGAAAAGTGGACAGCTCCAGGGAGAAATAACAGACCTGGCCTGCAGCACTAGACCCTCAAAAAGTCAATGGAGAAAATCATGACTTGCTGGATTCCATGAATGCAGATCCTGGAAAGAAGCCACTCCTGAAAAACACAGAGGAATTTTGTAAATTGGCTCAATTTTCATTTTTTCTTTTCTCTTTTCTTCTTGGTTTTTCTTTCAACAGCTTTTTTTGGGAGTTTGGGGTTTCTTCTCTATTTTTTCTTTTGTCCTTTTAACTTTTTTCCTTATTTTTCTTTTTTCCTTTATTTTTCTGCTTTTTCATCTTTTTCTTCATTTTTAAATTTTACTGTTATGTTACTTTCCTTTTACTCCTCAATAGGATGCCCTATCTCATTTTTCTCTCCTTCTCCTCATCTTCAGTTGTCTCAGTGTGTAAACCTATATAATTATTCATCTTTTTTCTATGGTTAAGGGTGGTACAATATTGGTTCTTATGGTGTGTCAATATCCAGTTTGTCTTTTATGCTATTATTGTTGCTGATTTTATTATTATAGCCAAGGTGATGTGATTGTTGCTGTTAATTCGTCTTCTCAGTATGCTAATAACTTTGTGTCATTAACAATACTACTAAGAATATTATTGTGCCTTTGTGTCATTAAGAATACTATGGCTCATTCCCAGAAAACTAGATACTGGGCCAAATATATCAGAGCCTCCCACCCAAATAAATGGAGGTGGTTGGATCCTGGAACAGAGGCAAAGGCCTTTAGTTAGCCATATCCAGAGGGCATCCTGAAAAGCAGACATTAACCAAAAAGTCTCCATACTAACAACAAAGCCTTCCCCTATAATCAACCTGCAAGCCCCAGCACAAAAAACAAAGAAACAAAAATAAAAACATGAGAAGACAAGGCAACAAAATACATCCAAAAAATCCCAACTCACCCAAAACTGAGGCACAGGACATGGAGGGGAAAGAAATCAAAAGCCCCACAGCTGAATTAGTCAAAAGGATAACAAGGACAGATTTTTTAAAAAATAGATCAATAAATTTCCTGATGAATATAAAAAGATATAACTAAATAGATAATTGTCCTAATATATAATCATAAAATAGTGAGTCTGTGGAAGACACTAATAAAAAGCTAAGTGAACTAAACAAAACAATATAAAACATGAATCTCCAGCACAGAAAAGAATCAGAGTCCATAAAAAGGCACCAAACAAAAGTTCAGGAGATGAAAAATTCTGTTGAAAATATGGGCAGCAGATTTGACCAATGGGAAGACAATGTTTCAGAACTAGAAGACAGGGAGGGTGTTGGTGAGAGATACCATAAAAACAATAAGAAAACGTGAAAAATGGACCCAACTGCTGCAAAGATTAAGACTAGTTGAAATTAGTGAAAAATCAGAAGATAGCACAAATGGCATAAAAATGTATTTACTGAAATAACACAAAAAACTTTCTAAACATAGGAAAAGAATTTAACATACAGCTAAGTGAGGTATACAGAACTCCAATAGCCATGAACAGAAAACCTCTCCACAGCACATCATACTCAAAATGCCAGAAAAGTGACACAAGAATGGAATTGTAAAAGCTGTTTGAGAAAAGCAATGAATCACTTAAAAAGCTAACCCCATGAGAATTAAAGTAGACTTCTTAACACAAACCTTAAAGGCCAGAAGACCTTGGAGTAAAGTGTTTCAAGGCCTAAAAGAAAACAACTTCCAACCCAGACTGATGTATCCTGCAAACCTATCTTTCAAAATTGATGGGGAAATAAGATATTCCATGATAAAGGACATCTAAAGAAATTTATGACCACTAGACTAGCCCTCCAAAAAATTCTCAAGGATATCCTAGAAACAGAAAATGAAGCTAAAAATGCCAAAAAGTCCAACTGAATGAATACAGCAGTTAAGGTGAGTCGTTAAGAAGAACAGAAAATCAGCAACAGGAAAATAATGCAGTGACAGGAAGAAGTCTGTACTTTCAGTAGTAACTCTCAACATGAATGGTCTTGAATTTTCTAATAAAAAAGAAAAAACCAGACTGTCAGAATAGATCAAGAAACAAAATCCAATTGTATACTGTATACAAGAAACACATTTAACTCAAAAAAGAAATTCATAGACTAAAAATCAAAGGATAGAGAACAATGTTGCATGCAGAGAATCCCCAAAACAAGAGTAGCTGCTGTATATTCAGAAAAGTGGACTTTCAAGCCAAAACTGATCAGAAGAGCCAAAGAAGGTCCTTACATATTAAGGGAACAATTCAACAGGAAGACTAAAAAGTATGAACGTATATGCATCAAACAATGGCACACCCAACTTCATAAAACAAGTACTACTGGACATAAAAGATCAGATAACTATACAACTATAGTACAGAACCTCAGTACTCCACTGTCACAAATAGAAAACTAGACAAAAACTTGACAAAGAAATAGCAAAGCTGAACAGAGCCTTCAAACAAATGAATGTAACAGATATCTCCAGATTGTTCCATCCAACAACAACAGATTACATGTTCTTCTCAGCAGAACATTGAACATTCTCCAAAATAGATTATATACTAGCCAATAAAGCATGCTTAAATTCAAAAGAATCAAAATTATACCATGCATACTATCAGATCATAGCCCAGTGAAACTAGAACTCAATGATAAAAAATCCCATAGAAATTATGCAAATGCATGGAAATTAAACAATATAGTCTTGAATGATAAACGGGTCACAGAAGAAATCAAGGAAGAAATAAGACAGTTCGCAGAATTAAATGATAATGCCAATACAACATACTAGCATTTATGTCACACAATGAAAACAGTCCTTGTCAGGTGTGGTAGTACACACCTATAATCCCAGCACTCAGGAGGCTGAAGCAGGAGGGTTGCCACAAATTTGAGGCCAGCCTGGGCTCTACAGTGAGTTAAAGACCAGCCTGAATTACATAGCGAGGCCCTGTTTAAAAAAAAAGAAAAAAGAAAAAAGATAACAGTTTTAACAGGGAAGTTTATAACTGTGAATGCCCACATCAGAAAAACAGAGCAAGCCCAAATAAAAAACCTAATGATACAACTCAAGGTCTTAGAAAAACAGGAAAAATTCAAATCCAAAGCTAGTACAAGAAATGAGATTATAAATATCAGAGCAGAAATAAATGAAATGGAGACTTAAAAAAATACGAAGAGGGCCGGGGATTTAGCTCAGTGGTTCCGCCACCTGTCCCACTAGTGGAAGGACCCGAGTTCAATCCTCAGGACCAAAAAAAAAATACAAAGAATCAACCAATTGAAGAGCTGGTTCTTCAAAAGAATAAATAGATGAACCCTTCATCAGTCCCACCAAAATAACAAAGAAAGAATCCAAATCAATGCAATTAGAAATTTAAAAGGAGAGGGCCAGGGATTTAGCTCAGTGGTGTCACCACCTGCCTCACAAGTGCAAGGTCCTGAGTTTGATCCCCGGTACCAAAAAAAGAGAGAGAGAGAAATTTCAAAGGAGAAATCACAACAGACATTGGCAAAGTCCAGAAGATTTGTTAACAAACCTATATGATAAATTCTTTATGCCAAATTCTGTAAACCTGTACACCAATAAGTTGGAGAATTCAGAAGAAATGAATACATTCCTCATACATATGAATTACCAAAAATAACCAAAAAGATGTTAAAACCTTGACTAATCCAGTAACAGGTAACAAAATTGAAGCAGTAATAAAAACCCTACCAACTAAGAAAAGCACAGATCCTGATGGATTCACTACTACATTCTACATGATCTTCAGGAAGATCTAATGCTAATACTCTTCAAACTATCTAATGAAATTAGAAGAAAGGAATACTCCCCAAAGTCATTCCTGGAAAGCTAGCATTACCCTGATCCCCAAACCAGAAAAGAATCCAACCAAAAAAAGAGAACTACACATCAATCTCTTTAATGAACATACATGCAAAAATCCTCAACAAGACACTGGCAAACAGAATGCAATAAATCATTAAAAAGATCATACATCATGACCAAGTAGTGTTCACCCCAGGGATGCAAGGATGGCTCAATATATGCAAATCAACATCACATAAACAGAACCAAGGACAAAAATCACATGATCAATTCAACAAAAAAACCTTTTGACAAATCCAACATCTATTCATGGTAAAAACCCTAAAGAAAATAGATGTTAAACCTGGGATTCAGCTCAGTGGTTCCACCGCCTGCCCCTCAAGCACAAGGACCCAAGTTCTATTCCTGGTACCAAAAAAAAAAAAAAAAGAAAGAAAATAGATATCAAAGGAACTTATCTCAATATGATAAAAGCAGTTTGTGATAAACCTGCCAATATCGTTATTAAACAAGGCAAAATGGAAAGCTTTCTCTCTAAAATCAGGAAAAAGACAAGAATGTCCACTATCACCAAACTTGTTCAACATAGCACTTGAAATATTAGTGAGAGCAATCAGGCAAGAGAAAGAACCAAAATTGATATGTAGAGGAAAGCAAGAAGTAAAATTATCATTATTTGCAGAGGACATGATCTTCTACATAGAAGACTCACCAAAAGACTCTTAAAACTAATAACCAAATTATATCCTGTAGCAGGATATAAAACCAACACACAAAAATCAATAGTGTTCCTGTATACCAATAATGAACCCCGAGAAACTAGAAAAACAAGACCACCAAGTAAAATTAAATACTTAGGAATTAACCTAACCAAGAAATGAAAGACCTCCACAATGAAAACTATACTACTCTGGAAAAGGAGATCCATGAGGACATCAGAAAATGGAAAGATAGCCTCTATTCTTGGATAAGTAGAATCAATATAGTTTAAATCCTCATACTTCCAAAATTAAAAGAGAGGGCCAGGTGTAGTGGTACATGCCTATAACCCCAGCACTTGGAAGGCTGAGGCATGAGGACTGCCATGAGTTCAAGGCCATCCTTAACTACACAGTGAGATCCTGTCTCAAAAAACGAACAAACAAACAAAAAACTAATAGATTTAATGCAGTCCCAATCAAAACACCAACAGAATTCCTCACAGAATTAGAAAAAACAATCTAAAATTCATATGGAATCAGAAGAGACCCAGAATAGCAAAAGCAATCCTGGAGAACAAGGGCAAACTAGAATCCCAGATTTGAGGTTATATTACAAAGCTACAATGATTAAAACCAGCATGGTACTGGCACAAAAACAGATATGTGAATCAATGGAACAGCTTTTAAAAATGCAGAAACAACCCCAAGCATCTTCCACTATTTGACCTTTGACAAGGGGGCCAAAAACATATAGTGGAGGAAGGATAGCTTCTTTAATAAATGGTCCTGGGAAAATTGGCTAATTGTAGAAAATTGAATCTAGACCCATATCTCTCACCATATGCTAACTAAAATCAAAATAGATCAAAGAGCTAAATGTTAAAATAGAAAAACTTAATCTGATGGAAGATAAAATAGGTAAAACTCTTGAAGGCATAGACGCAGGCAAAGACTTTCTGAACAGAACCCCAATGGCACAAGAAATAGTACCAAGAATTAACAAATGGGATCATATCAAATTAAAAAGTTTCTGTACAGCAAAGGAAACTACCAACAGAATGAAGAGAGAACCTACAGAATGGGAAAAAGTTTTCCAAGCCATTACTCAGATTAAAATCTAGGATACATAAAGTCAAAAAGTTAGACCCTCCCCCCAATATAAAAGTCTCAAAGAAAAAATGGGCAACTGAAATGAACAGACATTTCTCAAATGGCCAATAAATACATACGGCTATGATCAAGACAGCAAATAAATATTGGTGAGGCTTTAAGGGAAAAAAGGAACCCTTCTATATTGTTGGTGGGAATGTAAACTGGTGCAACCACTATGGATATCAGTATGGAAAGTTCTCAAAAACTAAAACTGGAGGGCTGGGGATTTAGCTCATTGATGCCTCCATCTGCCCCACAAGCACAAGGACCCAAGTTTGATCCCTGGTACCAAAAACAAAAAACAAAAAAACTAAAACTGGAAATTCCATTTCATCCAGTTGTTCCCCTTCTATGGATTTTTCCCCAAAGAGTTAAAAGACATATTACAGGGGCCGGGGATTTAGCTCAGTGGTTTCGCCACCTGCTGCACAAGCGCAATGACCTGAATTCGATCCCCAATACAAAAAAAAAAAAAAAAAAGACATATTACAGTGATACATGTATATTCCTGTCTATCATAACACAATTCATAATAACTAAATCTTGAAAGTGAACTATATATCCATCAACAGATAAATGAATAAAGAAAATGTGGAATTTATACATAATGGAGTACTACTCTGCCATAAAGAAGAATAAACTTAGGCCGGGGATGTAGCTCAGTGCCACTGCACCTGCACCACAAGCACAAGGTCCTGAGTTTGATCCCTTGTACCAAAAGAAGAAGGAGAAGGAAAAGGAGAAAGAGAAGGAGAAGGAGAAGGAGGAGAAGGAGATGGAGATGAAGAAACTTGAGTCATTTGCAGGAAAATGGGTGTACTTGAGACCATAATGTTAAGTGAAATAAATCAGACACAAAGCTTAAATATTGCATGGTAAACTCTTATATGAAAAACTCAAAATATAAAGAGCAAAATAAAAGAAAGGAAAAAGGAAGATAGATTTTGTTCAAATGGGAAGGGGAAATGGAGAAAGGGGAGAATGAGGAGAGAGAAAGGGAATAAAAAAAGAATTAAGGCCGGGGATTTAGCTCTGTGGTTTCACCACCTGCTGTGCAAGTGCAAGGACCTGAGTTCAATCCCTGGTATTAAAAGAAAAAAAAGAATTAAGATGTTTTATGTACATGTACCAACTCCTCACATGGAATGTAATCATTGTGTAATCCAAATATGTTCTAATAAAAATAACTAAAAAAGGAATCCTATTGAGTAAAGGGAAATTAATAAAAGTAACAGAAGAGAACAAACAAGAAAAAGAAAAGATAGAAAATAAAGGAAAAAAGAAAAAGAGCTAAGCATGGTGGCACATGCCTATAATCCCAGAACTCAGGAGGCAGGAGGATCACCACGAGTTCGAGGCCAGCCTGAGCTACATACTGAGTTTAAGGGCAGCTTGGACTACATAGTAAGATCTTGTCTCAAAAAAAAAAATAGAAAAGGGCTGGGGATTTAGCTCAGTGGTTTCACTGCCTGCTGCACAAGCGCAAGGACCTGAGTTCAATCCCCAGTACCAAAAAATAGAAAAAAGAAAAGGAGAAAAGAAAAAGAAAAAAATCCAACCCCATCCCAAAATGAAGAAAAAAGAAAAAAAAAATGAGTCAAATAAAAAATTCCTCTGTATTTTTCAATAAATGACTTTTTTTCCCCCAGTATCTGCAATCTTGGAGTCCAGCAAGCCACAATTTTCTCTTCCTAGTTTTATAGTCTGCGGGTTTGTGAGATGCTCCTCCTGCTCCAGAAGCCCCTCTGTTCATTCACCCAAGACCATCCAAGCGGAGGCATGTCCTTGCTCATGCTGGTAGATGGGAAAAGCAATTAGACTGTTGGTCTCTGCTTGATGTAGGACAGAGGGTGGGGATTAAAGATTGCTAGACTTAATGCCAACACTTTCAGATTCAGCTGCCTCTGAAAACCACACTGACCAGGCCTGGTTTCTTACTATGGAGGGCAGGGACAGGTCCTTCCCTGCTTGAGCTTCAACTTCTCGGGGGGTCTATGTCTACCCCATACCATCTCTGCAACTGTGTCCTGTAATTGTCTCTCACTCAATCACTGTGGGAGAGTAACACTAGGAACCCTGAAGAGGAGTTGTTCTGTGGCTCAGTCTTAAAACAACCCCTTCCCAAAATTGTGCCTGGTTAAACACTGGCAATATAGCAAGTGCTACACTGAGTTTCTCCCACTGTAGCCTGCCATTTTCAAGATAAGATCCCAAGCTGGTTTTGTAGTTTACAACACCTGTGGGCTTTTCATGGGGCTCGTGCTACTGGCCAGGTCCATAATTTTTCCCTAGTTCTGCCAACTCTCCAGGGCTTATCTTCTCTCCCTGGGCATTGGCCTTGTCCACACTCAGATCAGACAGTTGAGACTCTGCTGCCCCAGCCAAGGACAAGCAAAATGTGGCTGCCTCAGAGCTGGTGGATACCCACAGCTAGGGCATGGAATCCATGGGTGTGGAGCTGGCCAGGGGCAACATGTGGCTCTGTCATTGTCCACCATGGGGTGTGGCTCCACTATCCTAAATTTTTATGTAGGCCATTACTCTATATTTTTCTTTTTCTTTTTTTTTTTTTTGCTTGTGTTTTGATGTCATTTCTAAGAGCACATTACCAAATTCAAGGCAATGAAGATTTATCCTTATGCTTTCTTCTAAGAGTTTTATAGATTTTGCTCTTAGGATTTGGTCTTTGACACATTTTGAGTTAATGTTAGTTAATGGTGTGAGGTTGGGGTCCAATTTCAATAGATATCCAGTTATCCCTGTACCATTTGTTGAAGAGATTATCCTTTCTCTATTGAGTGGTCTTCATATTTTTCTCAAAAATCAATTGACCATAGATATATAGGTCTGTTTCTGGGCTCTCAATTTTATTCCACCAATATATCTGTCTATTCTTATGCCAGTACTACATTGTTTTTTTGTTTTGTTTTGTTTTGGGTACCGGGGATCGAACTCTGGTCCTTGAACTTGCAAGGCAGGTGGTGGAACCACTGAGTTAAATTCCCAGCCCAGTACTACATTGTTTTGATGATAGCTTTGCAGTAAAATTTGAAAGTGAGATTCATGAGTCTTCCAACTTCATTTTTCATTTTTAAGATTGTTTTGTCTAGGGTCATTTGCAATTGCATATGGATTTTAGAATCAGCATTTCCATTTCTGCACAGAAGACCACTGGAATTTTGATAGAGACTACACTGCATCTTTAGATTGCTCCAAGAAGTACTGTCATCTTCATAATATTATGTCTTTTAATCCAAGAACATGTGATATCTTTTCATTCTATGACATAATGTTAATGTTTAAAGTAATCTTTAAACCTCCTTTATTTTTGTCCACTTCTATGTTTATTTTCTAACACCATGGAGTAATTCACAAATACAAAGTTTACTTTTGCCATGGACAATCCATTATTTATACCTCAGGAATGGGTGTTAATTATTCAGGGTCTTACTGTTCCCTTTTGTTAATAAGAAAGGTTATAACTCAAGAATTTTTATTTCTTTGATTTGTAACTGTTTCATCATCATCAGTTACTAGCAGAGGGGTTGATAGATATGAACCATATTTGTTCACCGATAAGAGTAAACTCTTTAGGGCCAGGGATTTAGCTCAGTGATTCTGCCACCTGCCTCACAAGTGCAAGGACCTGAGATGGATCCCCAGTACCAAAAAAAAAGTAAACTGTTTAACAGACTTCACAGAATGGTAACAGGAACACTCATAGAATTTATTATGAAACATTAGCTACTTTGCCAAAGATCTTGCTCAAAGAAGCTTGGGTAGTCAGAGCTTAAACTATAATTCGGTGTGGTGGGGGGACTTTAAAAGTCTTTTCTTTAAAAAAAATTTCAGTAGAAGTCTATGAGAGAACAGTCACTTCAAGTTATAAATATACCTTGGGCTGGACACAATCTGATCTTTGCTCTCACATCAAAATTAGAACTGAAGACTACATAGTAACCTAGAAAAAATAACTATGGAGCTTTCTAAGACTAGCAATTTCAAGAAAATTATATATTCCCCAAAAGCAAAAAAGTCACTTGAGACTAGCAGATGTGAGTCTGAGGAGCAGTGACTGGTTCAGTTCCCATGTCTGACGCCAACTTTTCAAAGCTTCAGTTTACACTTCCACTCAATGTATGAACCATGTAAGACTCATGGTACAAGATGATCCAGCAATCAGAAAAGGTTTTAAGAATTAAATTGCCCATAAATAACTTCAATCAGAAAATACTATCTAGTGTTGAAATAAACAAACAGCAAACAAATTCTGGGAAAAAGAAATCCAATCCCATGTATTCTGTAATATATAATGAAACCAAATGCTATAAAAATATCTTCTGGCAGGTGCTTGGAGTCAGTGCTTTGGCAGGGAATGTTAGCTAATGCATATTTAGTAATTCTAAGTCTATTTTTATTTCTTGTTTTTTACCAGAAACTTTAAGTTGAAAAGAGTAAGACATAAGGAGGGATGGATATGATCAAAATATATGCACTGAACTCCAATATTTTATAAAATTAATAGGTACTAATCATAAAGGGAAAATAATAAAGGGAAAGAAGTAAAGTTTAAAAATAGGCCTAGGAAAAATTGAGAACCTGAATAACCAGGTAAAGACCTGACTCAAAGAGGCAAAACCAGACAACATACCCAGGATAAGAAGAGTTGAGTTAGGATATATATATATATATA
>NW_004624919.1:1938919-1964702 GCF_000247695.1 Heterocephalus glaber
ATAGCTAAATGGATGCATATTGAGGCCATACTCTTAAGTGAAATAAATAGGACACACATGTGTAAATACTGAATAGTTACTCTAGTGTGAGAAATTGAAAGTTTAAATAAGGATTAAAATGAATAACTGATCATTTGAAATAGGAAGAAAAGGTCCAAAGGGGTAAGGGAAGTGGGAGGAGATGAGGAAAGGAAAGAATGGAAAGGTAAAATTATGAGAAAAGAAAAAAATGGAAACATAGTCTATGTAAATAGGGAAGGGTAGAGGGGGGGAAGAGCGCACAGGTAATGGGGAAAAAATAAGATCCAAGATACATCATGTACAGGTACAAGCACCCAATGATAAATGTAAATATACTGTATACCTAAAACTTATCAATAAAAGAATTTAAGCAAAAAAAAAAAAAAGAAATAAAAAAAGGGCTGGGTATGTAGCTCAATGCACAAGCCCTGGCTTCCATCCCCTGTACTGAGGGAGAATTTAAAAAACCTTTAGCATGTCTTAAAAGCAGAAAGTACATTGTAGACAATGGAAATCTATAATTTTAATGTGAGGAAATTTCCTGAGAGTCATACAGAGTCAATATGGGCAAAATGGAAAATACTGATGTGTCTATAAGACTACAGAAGGAGACTCAAGATAGTCAAAATCATAACCATAAATAAAATTAAGTGTCATCCCCAAAATATCTACTACCCAGAGATAAGCACTATCGACATTATGTACATGTACACATGCACACTCACACACAAAATTTTAACCCAAATAAGATCATACTGCATATACTAGTGTCTTCTTTCACTTAGGTATATGTAACAACATTTCCATATTATAGAGCATTTTGCTACCATTGTTAAACATTTTCATGTAATTGTTGGCCATTCACATTTTCTCTGTGGGACAGGCTGGCACTTTAAAAAATAGTACTCATTTTCCATTCCTGATCATAATACACTTATTGTAGAAACATGGAAAATAACAGAGCACTGAAAGACAATGGGGGAAAACTCAATTCAAATCATAACATCCATGTCTGCTAATTTTTCCCATGTTTTCTCATAAAATTGATAATCTAGATATGATTTTTCACCTGGCATCATGACATGAGTGTCTTCTCTGTCAGTAAAATCTTTTTAAACATTTACTTTTATTAGTGTCACTTTGTTGAATTTTGCTAGCTGCTTGGATTTATCATAATTTAAAAATTACCCACTGTCAGGCATCTGAATGTGTTTAGTTTTGTTTTGTTTTGTTTACTTTATATCATCTTTGTGTATAATTTACTGTCTTCACCCATGATTACTTCCTTAGGATACACGGCCAGAATTTGAATTCCTAGGTCAAAGAATATGAATGTGTGTAAGGTCCATATTGCTCTACTGCATTGTGAGTTGTGCCACTTTGTATTTCATAAGAAGTATGTAAGAATGTATTATACACCCTTTCTAGCATTCAATTTCTCATTTTCTGTCTCTCACATTTGCCACCCCTCATACAGTCTCCACCATAACCTCCCCAACCCATACACATTTGCTAATTTGATAAGAGAAAAATAGTATCTTACAACTTTAAATGCATTTTATTTGATTAAACCACCTGGAGTTCATTTTCTGTGAATGCTCTGCTCAATTCCTTGGATGTCTGATACTTTTCAGAAGCACCCAAAAAGTGGGGACTTTTAGTTCATCATAAACAATGAACCATTAAAATATACTTCTCTTTTCTCTTAAAATGATTAATATAAAAGACTATTATAAGAGTAATAATATATATTATAAAAATATAAAAGTAATGATAAGTAGCACATAGTAGCACAGGATAAACTAGAAAGATATCAACAGGAAAACAGTGTGAAGATTTCTAAGGTGAAAAAGCCATTGGAACTGACACATGGCAGTGCTAACCATGTAACCATGCTTCGATTAGAACCAAGCAAAAGAAGGGACTTCTAAATGTTAATGTGCCTGAGGGAAAACAAACCCAAATTCAGAGACAGTAGAAGCTCTGAATGTGGAAGTACAAGTGAGCCATGTATTGTCTGGAGAATAATTAAAGGTCTGGGAAACAGCTGCATTCTCCAATGTTCTCAAAAAGATTAAGATGTGAGAATGGTTCTCTGTAAGGAAGGGGTATCAGCTGTAGAGGACCACCCATGTAGATGCTAGGGCTAGAGAAGGAAGGAACGGCACTACAAATGACAATGCACATACCCACCCAGAAGTGAGCTACTTCTCAACCCAGTATTTAGCAGCACTGGGGCTCCTATACTTTGAATTTCTGACTTGTTTGGTGTGGCAGTGACTAGTGAAGCTAGTGGCTCTAGTGTCTTATACATGCTGTGCAAGCGTGTAATCTACCCCTGAACTACATCCCCAGCTCTGAATATGTGTATGTGTGTGTGTGTGTGTGTGTGTGTGTGTGTGCGCGTGTGGTACTGGGGATCGAACACAGGACCTTGCACTTGCCAGGCAGGTGCAGCACCGCTGAGCCACATCCCCAGCCCTCTGAATTTACTTTTCAAAGAACAATAATACTCACATGGGCTGACAGAGCCTACCCTAGTTACCACTCTGATTATACAGTACAACCAAGTTCTCACCCTGGCTGCACATAAAAATTATCTAGGTAGTCTTAAAAACCCAGTTGCTTAGGCACCACCACAATTCAATTGAATCAGCATTTATAAGAGGAAATGGGTCCAGGCATTTGTATTTGAATGCTCTCTAGATAATTTAATATACCTTTAGGACTGAAAAACACTGATCTGGATCCTCATTTTAAAATGTGAACATAGGGCCGGGGATTTAGCTCAGTGCTTTCACTGCCTGCTGCTCAAGCACAAGGACCCAAGTTCAATCCCCAGTACAAAAAAACAAAAGTAAACATAGATGCTATTTAAATCTATATGCTTATAAAGTTAGGTTCAAGTAAATGCATGATCTCCTCTAGGAACTGAATTGATGGTATTGAACAGAAGAGGGCTCAAGATGAGGTTAATTAGTAAAAGGCCATGAGATACATAGCATTGAAGACAGGAGATTTAAACATTTATTCCCAACTAAGAACAAGTACTAAGAAAGACAACATATTCAAAAGTGACACGAAATTGAACAGAGGAACCAGGTCCAGAGGAAACAGTTAACAAAGAAAGCAGAAAACAATGTTAGTATTCTCTGAAAGATCTATGAAGGTACCATTTCAAAAATCTATGAAGATACTAAGTGGGGGCAATACCAAAAAGTTGCTAGCAGGTAATAAATAAAACTACAAAAAAAATTTTAAAGGCCTCAACAGAGATCTGAATAGCAAAAAGGAACATGACCAAAGGTACAAGCAATGATTTGGAAGACTGAACAGATGAATTCTCTCAAACCAAGAGCTAGAAAATACGAGAGGGGAAGGTGAATAAAATCTAGACAATCTAATTTATATCTAACATATGTCTAACTTTTTTAGAACAAGGAGAAAGTAAAAGGAAAAAAATACTGGGACCAAATTTCTATTAAAGAGAGACCTGGGAGCTGGGGATTTGGCTCAGTGGTTCCACCACGTTCCTCGCAAGCCCAAGGCCCAAGTTCGATCCCCAGTACCAAAAAAATTTAAAAACAGAGAGAGAGAGACCTAAGTGTTAGGTTGAAAGAGTATGCCAAGTGGCTTAGAACAATACTATGATGGTTAAGCTGATTTGTCAGATCGGGAACTGCTCAAGGCATTAGTAAAACACACTTCTGAGTGTGTATGGGTGGATCATGGAGGTTTGATTTTGGGATCCGTATCTAGGTTCCTCACCTTTTCCTCTGGTACTGTTCTGCTCTGATTCCCAGCCACCATTAACTAAGCAGCTTTGCTCTGTCACACCCTTTTGTCACGAAGTTTCTGCCTTGGAGCCAGCCAATCAGGGAATGAATCCCCTAAAACCAAGAGGCAAACTAAACATCTCCTTTAAACTATGGGTGTCAGGTATTATGTCATAGCAGTGGGAAACCTAATACAAATACTAAAGGAAATACTTACATACAACCTAGCAAAATTTTTAAATTACAAAAATAAAGAGAATCCTACAATCTAAAATTGTGGGAAAGGGAAACTAGCTAACTATAACAAATTGAAAACTGCATTTGTAACAGTCTCATCTGTAACACAGATGTAAAAACACAAATGAAGCAATTGCTACAATGTTTAAAAGAAAAATGAGTTTAAACAAAGAATTCTGTTTTTAAAACTAATACTTAAGTATCAAGGCAAAATAAAGTTAATGGGGGGGCATAGAAGCGCACTATGAATTTTATTACCATGTATTTTGAGTAGGAGGAAGAAATTCAAACCTGTATTGTAGCGAATTAAATTTAAATCCACAAGATAAAAGATGACTTGGGATACAAGGAGCAATACTAAACAAAGAAAGAAGTAAAACAGTTCAAGCTCTATAATTACTGATAAAATAGATGTGAGGTGAAACTGAACTGTTAATAAGAATTCTTAGAAGAGGTATAATACAGAAAATCAGTATGAAACTTTGAAACAAAACCAGAAATCAAAAGAGTAGGGAAAAAGAAGTACATATAGACTTAAAGTCTGCTCTTACTTGTAGAGGCAACATAGATGTTATTTAAATTTATATGCTTACAGAGAAAGTTAGGTTCAAATAAATGGATGATCTCCAGAAACTGAATTGATGGTACTCAACAGAAGAGTACTCAAAACAAGGTTTATTAGTATAAGGCCATGTGATACATAACCTTGAAGACAGAGTTAGGAGATTTAAACATTTATTCTCAGTGCAAAAGGAAGTCATTTTAGAGTTTTAAGCAGGGCACTGACATAGTTGACCAAGATTTCCAAAAAGACATTTCTGGCTGAAGAGTAGAATGCATGAGAGTAGAAAAAGAGTAGCAGCAGAAAAGAGAAGGCTGAAGGCTATTACAGAAGTTCTGCATTAGTCCTACATTAAGAGTGCTGGCAGTGGAGATGGGTTTTCTGTATGTGTTGGAGGTAGACTTAGCAGGCCTTCTAGAAGACTGTATGTGAGAGACAAAGTTGTTAAGGGTGAATTTCAAGTTTCTGACTTTAACAATTAAGTCCATGAAGGTATCATTTTACCAAGATGGGGAAAATCAGAAGAGAAACAGACCAACAAAATATTTTTTTAAATGCTAAATATCTTTTCTGTGCTTTTACTCTGAAATAATCTTTCATTTAAATTCTAGATCTTGTGGCATACTGCAAACACCACAGGCAATAACATAATTTTTCTCCTCATCCTCCCTACCAAAGAATAATCTTTTCAAGCGCATATTTTTATGCATAAGAATTTTAAGCAGGAAAGCCTTAAAACTTTCAGAGGTCCATTAGACCCAATTAGGCTTTGAATGTGTCTAATAAAACCTATATCTAAAGTATGGCCAAATATGGACTCTAGAAACTTAAGTCCATTGCATACAATAAAACTGGGCAAATAAGAAATCTAATAAAATAGGCGATTTATGGCAACTCACTAACATTCCCTAAAGATAATTACTTTGATCAGTTAGAGGCTGGTGTAAGTAAAAACACTACAAAGTTCTGTGCATCATCAAAGACACTTCACAACTCCTAGATGTCCCACTGAAGTGGGACACATGAATTAACACACCAATGATTTTCTATATCCTGGAAATGCGAGCTCTGTCCTCTGCATCTGTTAAGCTACAGTAGCACATCCCAAAGTTCATAAGGTAGGGTTTCAACTCTCCACTAACTAGGAAGCTGCCTACCAGTAAGGGCAAAGACAAGCTCCTCTCCTGGGGAGACAGTCACTGAACTTTAATATTACTTATCTATGGGGACCATGAGGTGAAAAGAATGAGGAATCACATTCTCTAATTTCAAGCTTAAACTTAGCTCAGAACACAACTTCTCTTAGGGAAAATAAATGGAAAGTCATTTTAAAAGGTCTTGGGTGGAGAGAGGGTGAGAAGAAAGATAATATTGATTAACTTTTTACTCTCTATACTTTGATATCTTTTGGATGTTCTAAGTGTGTGTTTATTATGTAGCTTTAAAAGGGGGAGGGGAGAGGAAAGGCTAGTACACAAAGAACTCCACTTCCCAACTTTTGTAATAGAAAAAGAATTATCTTCCCCAAAGCAATCAGAAACTTGTATTTGCTTCATGATGTTTCAATTACTGAATAAGGAATGCTTATTATGCAATTATTTTAAAAGAAATACAGCTATTGGTCAACTAAATGAATTTATAAATGTTTATTTGTTACTCTCAAAGCACCAGGCAGCATGCTATCCCAGACTCTCCTCCTCTTGGGCCACATGCCAACAATTTCCAAAGCCAGCTATCTCTCACCACAGAGCCAGCTGTCCAATGATCAGCTCTTGTATGATCCACTGCCTCCCAGGTTCCACATGTCCCAAATAATCATCCTTTCCCTCAGATCTGATTCATCTCCTGTGTTGCCCAAATCAGTGCATATTCAACTGCCAAACCCTTCTTCCCTTACCTCCCATCTCCCATCAGTGTTCAACAGTTGCCAGTTTTCCACCTAAATCTTTCTTCAGTCTGTCTGCTACTTGTCAGAATTATGTATCTGTTCAAAGGAATAGCTCTTGAACCTTGACCTTTTCTGAGGCCAGTTCTCAGATTCTACAAGCAATAACAATAACACTGGTGTTGAGCGATCTGTTTTCTCCATTTTGCTCTCTCTCCCTGGACAACCTTGGACAAGTCAATTAACCTGTTTGGGCCTTCTTTTCCTCACTTATAAAATAAAGAAGCTGAAATAGCTAATTATGACCTCTTCCATTTATAAAGTTCTATAGTATTATATCCAGTAAGGTATAATTTTCATTATTTTCAAGAGGAGTGTGGTTTAATTTAGCACTTCAATAAATATTTTATCAAAATAATCAAGGCTGGGAATATGAGAGAAAGCAGTGTAGCAGTTAAAAGTATGAGGTCGTCAGGCGTGGTGGCGCTTGCCTGTAATCTCAGTACTCAGAGGCTGAGGCAGGAAGATCGCCCTGAGTTCGAAGTCAGCCTGAGCTACATAGTAAGTTCAAGGCCAGTCTGGACTACATAGTGAGACCCTGTCTCAAAAAAAAAAAAAAAAAGCGGGCCAGGGATTTTAGCTCAGTGGTTCCGCCACCTGCCTTGCAAGCACAAGAACTCGAGTTCAATCCCCGGTACCAAAAAAAAAAAAAAGCATGAGATGTAGT
Source organism: Heterocephalus glaber (assembly GCF_000247695.1). The sequence goes on from NW_004624919.1 coordinate 1,946,128, forward strand.
GTGAGACCTTCCTTGATTCTTGTTTTGGCTGGTGTTATCCTGGCTGCCCTACTTAAAAATCAGTGATGTCTGTGTATAGTCAGGTAGCACCCTGAGAGACTGAGGCAGGAAGATAGCAAGTTCAAGCCCAGCCTGGGCAACTTAGCGAGACCCTGTCTTAAAAAAAAATTAGAAAGGCTGGAGATGCATCTCAGTGTGAAGGCCCTGGCTTCAATCCCCAGTACAAAGAAAAAAAAAAGTGTTAGTTATCACCAAAGAATTACACAGCTTTTATTACACCAATTTTTTCATTAGTAAAATAGAAATAACAATAGTGCCTATCTCACAGAATTACTGAAGAGTCAATGAGATAATAGATGTACACTGATTAACATAATATATCTAGTAGAGAGTAAAAGCTCAATCGATACTATTGTTATACTTCTAAATCATTAGCATCAGAGTACTAGTCACTATTTAGTGAATGCACTTTCTTTACCTATTTGTACTCTCAAGTTAAAAATGCAAAAGTATGAAAACAAATAGAAGATAATCATTTCCATTACCAAAAATTAGTTGCTTATAATTGAAAACATTAAAGTGCATTTAGAAAGACAGCTATAGCTGAATTTATATACTGTAATATTGCTTTATGCATCCACTCCTTCCTTCTGGATTCATTTTTCTACTTAGAGGTTCTTGAGCAATGATCAGTGTATGGTAAATTTCTATTTTTCTGAAAAAATATTTCACTTTTTTTTGTACTGGGAATTGAATGCAGGGCCTTTGCATTGAGCTATATCCTCAGGCCTTTATAAAATTTTGTGAGATAGGGTTGTTCCTAAGTCACCTAGGCTGGGCTTGAACTTACTATCCTCTTGCCTCAGCTCTCCAGGGTGCTAGAATTACAGATGTGTGCCACCATGCCCAGCTCACCTATATTCTTGAAGGGTAGTTAGCTTGCTATCTAATAATACTCCAAGCTTCAACTATAGTTTAGATATTCTTAGACAACATTTTTCTTAACAGAACTTATTACCTATATTTGTTTATGATGTGTCTTACTCTGCCTCCTGATAGTCAAGCCCTTGGGTAACCCACTCCTCCTGAAATGTGGGCCAGACTTACTGATTCATTTCTAACAAATGAAATACAGCAGGTATGATGGAATGTCACATCCATGATTAGATTAATGCTTACTCTCCCTCTCAGGTCATGCCTTCTAGAGGAAGTCAGTATCAAGTAATAAAGAAACCTTGGAGATAGATAGGCACTTGTAGTTAAAACTATATGCTATAATGTTAATTACAGATTTAGAAAACTAAAAGACTTTAGAGTCTGGCATAGTGGTATGTGCCTGTAGATCCAGGTACTTGGGAGGCTAAGGCAGAAGGATCACTTGGAGCCAGCAGTTTGGGACCAGCCTGGAAAACACAAGGATAACCCTTCTTCCCCATAACTGTCCCTGCACAAAAAACCCTTACTGCAATGCCAAAATTTACTGGGAAGATAAAACACTGGACACTGATAGGCAGAAACTGGCCTGAAGTGACAAGTCTTAGCAGGCCAGAATGATAAGTAGGGGAAAACATTTTACTGACATAGATACAATTTTCCACAGGTACTACCACTCCTATCATCATGACAAGTAAGTTCTCACCTTTTATTATATTCCTGTGACTACTGGTCTATAATTTGACATTTTCCATCACCAAAAGTATTGGAAAACAGGCTGAGAGCATTTTCATACAGTAAGAGAGGCTATCCTAAATTATCTTTCAAGCTCCTTTGAATTTCAGGGTTTTGTTAATTTTTTATTTAATTGTATATATTTTGCAATTACTTAACACTAAGAGGTAAATTTGAATATACATATATATTTGGAAAATAGAAGAAATCAGTATGCTTTTTAGACATGGTAATTAATGGACCCTAAAAATATTCTTGAATGTATAACCATCTTCAATAATCATTGGTTGGGCCAGGGATTTAGCTCAGTGGTTCTGCCTCCTGCCTCTCAAGCACAGGGACCCGAGTTCGATCCCCAGTACCAAAAAAATAAATAAATTAATTAATAATAATAATTAGGTCTCTGTTGAATAACAACTTGTTTTCAACTGTGTTGTTTAATGTAATTATGCCTCCAATTTCAAGTTAATGAAAGAGTGGTTTCAAAGTCACAACTAAAACAGAGAAAATAAAAGAGCTCTTTGTTTTACTTCAAAGTTGAATTTAAAGGGCTGGTTATATCATCACACTGGATATAGAGTGGTGTCTTAGTATATCTCATTTTATTTGTAAAGAAAGTATCTCTTTTCTTTGTGGGTAACATGCCAAGGATATGACTTTATTATACCAATAAAAACTTTGGATGTCTACCAAACATTTTTAAACTTTCCAGCAGTTTCACCAATATTAGTTAGAACTCTCACATTTTTTTAAACAATCCAAGGTGCTGAAGAAAGCTTTTTGCCCCCTAGGTTAGAGATTCCACACAGAAATGACCCTGTCTTACTTGTTCACTGCTTTATTCCAAATGCCTAACAATGTGCCTAAAAATAGTGGGTTGTCAATGAAAGTTTGCTGAATAAATGGATAAATAACTAATTTAAATTATGTAGGTATTCACCACTATCCTAGTTGTAGCTTTGGTAAAAAGATACCTACAGACTAAACACTATTAAGTCTAAACATATTTTATAACTTTATTTTTTAATATTTTATTAGTACATGTTTGCAATACATAATGATGACATTCTTTGTGGGGAGTTGGTACACGTACATAAGACATTTTAATAATTTTTTATCCCCTCCCCTGTCTTCCCTTTCCCCTCTCTCCATCTCTTGATCTATCTCCCTGCTTTCTATTATCTATCTTTTATTTTGCTCTTCATTTATATTTTGGGTTTTTCATATAAGAAAGACTATGCAATATTTAAGTTTGTGTGTCTAATTTATTTCACTTAACATTATGGTCTCAAGGAGCATCCATCTTCCTGAAAATGACTCAAGTTTATTCTTCTTTATAGCAGAGTAATACTCCATTGTATATACATACCACATTTGTTTATCCATTTATCTGATGATGGACATATAGGCCACTTCCCAAGATTTAGCTATTATGAGTTGTGCTGCTATAAACATAGGTGTGCATGTATCACTGTTATATAATGCCTTTAACATTTTTTATGTCTTTAACTTTTGGGGGAAGATCCTTAGAAGGAGAATAGCTGAATCAAATGGAATTTTCAGTTTTAGTTTTCTGAGACATCTTCATACTGATTTCCATAGTGGCTGTACTAGTTTACATTCCCATCAGCAATGTAGAAGGGTTCCTTTTTCCCTGCAGCCTCGCCAGCATTTGATTTCTTGATAATAGTAATTCTTTCTGGGGAAGATGGAATCTCAGTGTGATTTTACATTGCATTTCTTGAATGACCAGCAATGTTGAACATTTCTTCATGTATTTATTGGTCATTACTACTTCTTCTGAGAAGTATCTATTAATTTCACTTGTCCATTTTCTGAATAGGTCTCTTATTTTGGAGGATTTAATTATTTTTAGTTCTGTATATATTCTAGATATTAATCCTCTGAGGAATATCTAGCAAAAATGTTTTCCAATTCTGTAGGTTGTCTCTTTACTCCGTTGGTTGCTTCTTTTTCTGGGTAGAAGCTGTTTCATTTGATGTGATCTCGCTTGTTGATCCTTGATACTATTTACTTGGTACTATTTGCAACCGAGGTTTTGTTCAAAAAGTCCTTACCTACTCCTATGGCTGTAAAAGTACTACCTATTTTCCAGCATAGTGTTTCTGTTTTAATACTTAGATCTTTGACAATTTTGATTTTAGTTTAGTAATGGTGAGAGATATGGGTCTGGATTTACTCTTATGCATGTGGATCACCAGTTTTCCCAGCACCATTTATTAAAGAGGCTATCTTTCCTCCACTGCATGTTTTTGGCTTCTTTGTCAAAGATCAAATAGTTGAAGTACTTATGAGTATTTCTGCACCCTCTATTCTCTACATCCACATGTCTCCGTGCCAGTCTCATTGCTATTTTATCACAGTGTTGTAATATAAATCTGGGGTTTTATGTCTTTTGCCTTGCTCTTGTTTGCTCAGGACTGTTTTTTGTTTCTGTTTTTGCTTTTTGTTTTTTGTTTTGGTACTGGGAATTGAACTCTGGACCTTGTGCTTGCAAGGCAGGCACCAGAACCACTGAGCTAAATCCCCGTCCCTGCCCAGGATTGTTTTTGCTATTCTGGGTCTCTTCTGGTTCTATGTGAATTTTTGAATTATTTTCTCCAGTTCTGTGAATAATGCTGTTGGTATTTTGATTTGGATTGTGATGTATGTATGTATGTATGTATGCATGCATGCATGTATATATGTATGTATGTTTTGGAAGTATGGCCATTTAGTGATTTGGTGAATAGCTAAATTGTAGCCCCAGACAATAACCAATACCTCAATAATTTGCTTCCTCACTACATTTAAGTTTGAGGACTTTAAGATATTTTAACCAATGTGTGGTATTGTTTAATGCAGGCTAGTGAAAAGGAATTAAATGTTAATTATAGAGAAGTTAAACATACTGCCTCAGGTTATACAGTTAGTCTGTGATGAAGCTGACAACTTTTTCCTCCCTATATAGTGCTCCTTTTACTACTGAAAAGTGATTCACATAATCTCAAGGTCAATAATCCACATAGGAAGGAAAGATCAGAGAACAGAAGGCACATAAAATTTTAAGAATATATGGAAATAGGACTAACATAAAGAATATATAAAGAACTCAAAAAATTAGACCTCTTCCCAAAATAAAATATCCAATCAAAAAATGGGCAGTTGGGGGCTAGGGATTTAGTTCAGTGGTGCTGATGCCTGCCTCACAAGCTCAAGATCCTGAGTTTGATCTCCAGTACAAAAAAAAATGTGCAACTGAAGAAGTACCAAATACCCAACAAATACATGAAAAAATGCTCATCATCTCTGGCCATTAGAGAAATGCAAATTAAAACTATACGGAGATACCTTCTTAACTAGAAAGAACAGCTATCATAAAAAAAAACCCTAACAACAAATCCTGGTGAGGATGTGGGGAAAAAGAAACACTACCACATTGCTGGTGGGAATAGAAACTAGTACAGACACTATGGAAATCAGTATGGAGATTCCTCAAAAAGTTAAACGTACAAATTTCATATGACCCAGCCATCCCCTTTCTGGGTGTCTTCCCAAAAGAATTAAAATCATCAAATTACAGGGATACATGCATAGCCATGTTTAAAGAAGCATAATTTATAATAGCTAGATCTTGGAAACAGTATATGTGTCCATCAACAGATGAATGGATAAGGAAAATGATGAATTTATACACAGTGGAGTATTATGTTGCCTTAAAGAAAAACTTGAGGCTTGCATAGGTAAATGGATGCAACCTGAAATGTAATATTAAGTGAAATGTCAGACACACAAGCTCAAATAGCACATGGTTTCTCTTATATGAAAAATTATATTTCATCACACTAATAAATGTCTGGAAGCTAATGACCACCACTTTGAGTACCTCTTGTAATTGTAGAGGCCAAAGGTAACTTGTATTAATCTCATGATGTCTCAATAAATTTAGTATTAAAATAATTACGCGTTTTTCTTTTCTTGTTGTATATATTTTTTGGCAGATTCTATACACACACACGCACACACAAAGAGCAAAATAGAAGAGAGATAAATACAAGGTAGGGAGAAGTTCAAATATTTCCCCAATTACATATTCTGTAATTTCAAAAATATTTCAATATATATATATGCTAATTTGTTTCATTTATACTAACAGTTCAACTTAGTTCATTGAAAAGAAAGTCTGTTATGTTTCTTTTTTGTAAGAATCTTTTTGGTTTATGTCATGTACTGAGTAACTACTTTGAAGATAATGATACAAAGTATAATAACTATTGTTACCTCATTATTTGATGACAAAAATTTGTTTTATTTTTTCATAAAATAAAAAGACAAGGATATGTGGAAACAGATAAGAAGTCTGCCAGAGAAAGGCAAATCCACAATACATACAAATGATTTTGCAGAAATAAGATTACAATAGGGGGCAGGGTCCCAAGTTTGATCCCCGGTACCAAAAAAAAAAAAAAGATTACAGTAGTGTATCTGTGTTTGGGTGTTGTACTAAGGCTAAGCCAAGTTAGTACAAGTTTGGGAAGTACAAGTTTTTAAATATTGTTTTCCAAGAAAGATGCAATAATTATAAGAAATTATATACAGTTTTCTTTGTTGATAATTCAGTAAGCATAGAGCATAAGTGTATGAAACCACTGGCTACATGAAAACAATAAAAACTTCATGGATTAATCTAATACAAGATTCATTTAGAATTATGCTATATTTAATTTAGCTCAGAAAAAAAATTTTTAAACCTAAATACAACTTAGGGTTATCAGCTAAATTTTTTATATGAATGATGTCTAACTTCTTTTTTAGTAAAAGTTTTTAAAACCTAAGATTTTAAAAAATCCACATTAACATTTCAACAATTCTACCTAATGACTCATTTCAGTTGTACTCTTGCTTCTCTTCTCTTGCTTCTCACTCCTCTAAAACTACTGTATTTCGCAGAACAGTGCCTGCCTGGCAAACGCGAGCGAGGTCCTGAGTTCAATCCCTGGTACCAAAAAAACCCCCCAAAAACAAAAACAAAAACAAACTACTATATTTCATGTTCCTTGTTTCAGAGTTGCTCATCCCACTCCTGAAATTATCATAAAGAAATAACAATTCTTTTCCCATTCTCAGAAAGAATAAAAGAGCAAAAGGAAGGGAAACTAGATATCTAAAGATGTAAATGAATACTATAAAGAAACATAATACATAAACCACTTGACATTCAACCAAAAAAAATCAATCCAGGGGCCGGGAATTTAGCTCAGTGGTTCCGCCGCCTGCCTTGCAAGCGCAAGGACCCAAGCTCGATCCCCGGTACCAAAAAAAAAAATCAATCCTTTTCATGGACTGACCTAGGCTGTAAATAATAAAAAATAATATTCAACAAGTAAAAAGAATGTTTAAGGTAAAATGATAAACCATTATAAATAATTTGAAGGTTTCATAACAATAAGAAAAAATACAATGTAAAGTTTAAAAAATCTTGTACAAATCAAGTATGTGAACAAAAACTATGAAAAAAAGAAAATTTAAGTTTATTTTCTAGTATGTTATGATTATTCAAAATTTCTACTTCACTGTTGACTATTCCATAAATACTTTTATAATGAATATAGCAGAAACCAAAATAATTGTAATTCATTAAAGAATCTGTACATCAACAAGAAACGAAATAGCAAAGGTGACACAGTTTGATTTTCATGTTCAATTGGTTCTGTTCTTTTTATTTTTTGTATTTGTTTTTGTTCCTTTTTTTTTTGGTACTGGGGATCGAACTCAGGACCTTGCACTTGCGAGGCAGGCGGCAGCACCGCTGAGCTAAATCCCCAGTCCCATGGTTCTTTTCTTTATAAAGCTCTTTAAGTTCATAAACACCAAAAGTAAAGATAATACTCACATTATGAAAAGTATCATTTGTGGAAAGTCAAAGGACTTTGTACAGCAGCTGCCCATGAACTTTGGGTAAAAACAAGACTAAATTTCTGGATTCTATTTTGTTTTTCACCTTATTTGATCTCACTTAACATCACTCATGCCAAGTTGAATTTTTTTCTTTCCTTTTTCCTTCTCAAGTTCATAGATGTGAAGAAGAAGAAAAAAACAGCAGCTCTGCTCTGTTTAAGTCTTATCCTGTCTCCCAGGAATGCCATGAAATGTGGCTTTTGGGAATGAGTTACAAAGAAAGATATGAGGAATATCCAACTACTTTGTCACCACAAAGATCTACTAGGACTGAGTTGACTCAGGGCCAAGAGAGTTGGATTCAAGTTCTCTACACCCTTAACATGGTGAGGTCACAAGAAAGTCTTTAGCACACATTGATGCTCAAAAAAATGCTTTTCTCACCCTTTTATTCCACCTTCCCCTACACACATGCATACAAGTTCTTCCCATTATGAAAATTCATAGGTTCTTTAGCCTAATATTTTCCAGATGTATTCTCTACATTTCTTTACCCTGTTCTCTGCCCCAGCAGGCAGGGGAAAGAAACAAGGGATGCAGAAGGAGGGTAACGCTGGGGAATTCACTCCACTTATTCTGGTTGCATCCCTCAACTGAAAGTCACAGGCTTCTCTCAAGGTGGCCTCTGCCAAACGACAGTCTCTTCCGACTTCAGATAACTATTTTTGTCCACTGTCCCCTTGGAGCTGGGGATGGTAAAAGTTCCTCCATCACCATAACCTGAGGTTTCTATAACTCTTTATAGTTTTCTGTAACTCTGACCCACACCTCTTTAAATAAATTCTCTTGTATTATCCCAAGTTGAGAACATCAACTTTTCTTATTGGGATTCTAATTAAGCTCTCTCTATAGCATTCCAGAATCATTTACATCTTGAATCAACACAGAGAGAACAGGCAATGCTGGGGCTCCTCTCAGTCTGAGATTTATGTGCAGGCAAGACAGGATGATCCTAAAATGTTAAACTCCCAACAGTAGCCTATGTTCCCCTAATAGGCCTGAAGCAGTCCAAAGCTGGGCCACTCTCCTCAGATACAGGGCACTATCAATTTCTAAACCCTTGGGGCCCTAAGAATTGAACCACCTCCATATTTTAAATCTTCAATCCAGTTTCAGTCAAAAATCCCCAGCTTTCTTTCAAGTTAATAATGGAATCCTATACACAATCTCTTAGGGACTGGGAAAGGGAAACACAGCAAATGTCCCATCCTTCAACTGTGCCACTGTTCCAAATGAGGAGTTGAGAAACAGCACAAAAGAAAACTCTCCAAGCAAAAGGGCTATTTTAACCTCTGACTAAGTGGGAGACGATATGTAATAACCAACCCCCAATACACCTTTCTCTTTGTCCCAACTCCCAGAAGAAATAAGGAAACTGAGGCCCACAGAGTCTAAGTGTGCAAGAAAGAGGGAGAACTAAATACAAGCACCTGTTTGCCAGTTCAACTTTAACTACAACACCATATTATCTCCCATTTTGTCTGTGCTCAAAGTTTCCCAAAGGCAAGGCAAAGGAAATACATCTCTCAGTTAGCCTATCCTACCAAACTATATCACTTTTACTGGCTTAAGTTAGACTAATGAGGTCAGGAGTGGCCCTAGTCATCTCAAGACTGAAGAACTCACAGAAGTATAACACATTCCCGCTGCCTTGACTATCCCCTTGGGCAGCTTGTACCACTGGTGGTAGAAGTGGTACAGTCATGCATGAGACAGTCATTCATATTACACCAGTAGGTCAAGCTTCCTAGCAGCATGTTAATCTCATTTTACTAGATCTAAAGAAGCAGTGTAGGGCCATATTAAGAGCTCACACTCTGAAACATGGATCAAGTTATAATCTTTCTATGCCTCCATTTCTTCCTCATTAAAATGAGATCAATTAAACTATTAGCAATATATTATCATTATAATTATTAAAACAGGATTCTTGTCTGACATTAAATGACATGTGTAGAGTCCTATGCATAGTGACTGGCATGCTGTGAGGGCTGAACACTCTAGCTCTTGTTATCAGACCCACTGAAGTTGGTTAAGTCTCCTCTAGATGGAAATCAAATTCTATGGCTTTACTGGAATTTTATTGCACCTCAAGGACTTAGAAACCTTTTGTTTTCTTTTACAAGGAAGTATATAACAACATTACCAAATGTAAGAAAACATAACAGGAAAACTATGCTATTCAGACCACTGAGATAAAAATATTCCCTTAAGAGCCAGGCATGAGAAAATGGGAAATGGGAAAATGAGATTCTCCTAGAGCCAAAACCCCAAACCAAATCTAAACCCTTCAATGAAAATACAAAAGAAAGAAAACTTGTCCACTGGGTGAGGCAGAGACAGGAGGATCTCAGGTGCAATCCCAGCCTGGGCAATCAACAACTTAATAAGACTTTGTTTCAAAATTTTGAAAAAAGAGGAGGAGACAGCCTGGAGATGTAGCTCAGTACAAAGGCCCTGAGTTCAATCCTTAGCAACATACACACACACTCTCTCTCTCACACACACACACACACACACACTCCCTTATATAGACATTTGAAAAATCTACACTCAGTGGGAAATTCTGTGAGAGTGAGTTTCAGTCAAGAGTAAGTTCAACAAGGAATTGATATAGATACATAATCTTGAGATGATCTATTAAGATCATAATTAAAATAAGGAGGAAGGTTATATCTGAAGAAACTGAGGATCCATAGTCTAAAAGAAAAGTACTTGGAGATGAAAAGGAAGATGATAGCTTTAAGTATTTGCAGGTTATATATGTTGTATATAGTGGAAAAGACTATGTTAAATCAAAGGTCCTAAGATACAGATTGTGGGTTCCGGTGAGGAAGAATATTCTTGAGCTAACAGAGAGGTCTACCAAATCAGAAAAGGAGTTGGCATCTTACCAGGGGGCATACTGGAAAACTCTATGGTCACCTTCTGTCTGACAGTCTGCAATCCTAATGTCTTAGACACCAGAAATAAATGTAAATAGGAATCAACAAAATGTGGCTCATATGTGCCAACCTTTCTCACAAGAAACCCTTAAGAAATTAATATGAGAGCTCAAACTTAGTTGTTTTACATATATAGTCTTTATTCCATTTGAGAGGTATTCTAGCTAAAAATAACTACATAATGTTTTATTCCTAAAAATAATCAGCCCACCACTAAAAAGGTACAAGTAAAATCTGTTGCATTATTTTGAGGAATGGGGCAAAGAATTTCACATAGTCAAAGGCAACACTGCTTTTTGCCCTTCTAGGCTCAGAAAACTGAACAGCAAAAAATCAAGAAAGAGTCACAGTCATTGGGAAGAAAGTGAGTCAACATTTTATTTTCTTTATTCTACTTGCCAAAAAAAAGAGTGGGTTTGGATCTAAAAGACAAAAAGAAGAAATTCAAAAGAGGAAAAAGACATTTGAAAGACAAACCTGTGAGTTTAGTGACATTAACCACCTCAAACTTTACTGAAATACAAATGTGCGAGTTGTGCACAAAAGTGTACACTGTACTGCCTCTATCCATCTCTTTTTTCCTTTTCCACAATAAGCTAGTTAGCAGGAGGAAAGGATATAAAGGCAGAAGGTCATCTTTCATTCAGCCTATTTGCTGCTTTTCAGGGCTCTCACAGTTCATCACAGGAGAAGAGTAGTGCTCATCACCATGGAAGCAATTATAAAGGCAAAATCAAACTTGTGAAATCACAAAATATAAAACACATGTGACATATTTTGGAGTAGGGGTGAGGGAGTGGAGGTCCAAATTACCAGACGAGAAGCTCTTCTAAAGCAATTCAGATTCTTAAGTGACTTTCCTTTCAGAAGATAAAGAATATCACAATTATTTTAAGTTAAATTAATTTCTTCTGTTCACAGAAAATATTATATCTGAATTCCATCCTTCAGACCCAGTGAGAGATGAATCCTCTGATAAAAGTCATTCAATCAGGTGTACATACCTTCACTGTAAAAGTGTGACTTTCACCTGAAGTGGACAAAACAATCTTTGTCCTAGATCATGAAGTATTTTGTTGTAATCCTATCCTTCAAGCACTATTAGCTGGAGAGACAAATAAGTGAACAGAGTACTAAGTGCTATCATAGCACTCCAAGAGAAATAGGAAAGGAGAAGTGGCGCCAGCCTCAGGGACCAGGAAAGGCTTTCTGAAGGTGGGAGCAATGAGATAAAGCTGGAAAGGCAAGTAGGTGTTGGCTTGATGAAGAAATAGAGGGATCATTCTATCCAGAGGGACAAAAAAGAAATCCAGGAGGACCAAGGTCAGAAGCCTGGAGAATACTATCAAATCACAGCTGGCCTGAAGACTTAGGAACAAGAAAAGGGCCACAGGATGAGGGATCAAAGGGACAGAAGAGATGAGGAAGAAAAATTTTAAATTAAAAAACAAAATTTTTAAGATCTGAGGAAGAGGATATCTTAAGGCTGGAATAGCTCACAGTATGAATGGATGCAAGTCAAGTCAGGCAAGAGCAAAAGGCCTAAACTTAGCTAATCACAAAGGATCGTGGTATCCCTTGCCCAAGTCATTTCAGGAAAATGGCAGTGACAGAGGCCAGAGCACAGAGAGTTGAATTGCAGAGCATAAGGAAGTAGACTATGGATAAAGCTACTCACAGGAAACTTAGCTTAGAACAGGAACCAAGCTAACACGAACACAGAATCAAATTTTACTCTCCAGCATGAATCTCTGCTCTGGGCTCCAGACTCTCATCTCTTTTTGAATTCTTCCTTTTGCCTCACCATTACATTCAGTTTAAACTCCAGACTTCCGCTTCCCCGTCACCCATTCTTCATACAATACCCTGTCATGTTTACCTCCAACCAGTTCTTTCAGAGTCCAGGTTTTCCAGTCCTCCAGATAGCCACTTCCTCCAGGTAATATATGTCCTAGCTTTTGTGGGGGGGGGGGGCGGTGGTGGTACCGGGGATTGAACTCGAGGCCTTGCAAGGCAGGCGCCTGAACCACTGAGCTAAATCCCCGGCCCTTCCTAGCTTTTATCATCAGGCACTTTGAAGTTTAGACACCCAGGCCTTAGCTTGTTTCTCTACTGCCTATTAGTTGAATGGCCTTTGTCAAGGGACCTCATCAGTAGTCTCTCATAAAAAAGATAAACATTGCCTGCCTCCACAGCTGTTACAAAGCTCACCTAGGAAGGTGTATGAATACCGTAGTTCTTCTCCACCACTCTGCAAACAAACACAAAAACACCCAAATTTATCTCCCATCCAGCCCTCTCTCCTTTCTCATCCTAACCATCTCTCCTTTGGCCTTACTCACTAGCTCCCATTCTAGGTTTGGTGCACAAAAGTCTCCCAGACAATCAACCATTCTCAATATGTTCCCACACCCTGATGGCTAGCAATTGACACCCCAGGGCAACCTTGGAAACTCTGGTTTGAGGATAGCAGAGATCCATCCAGAGATCCACTGGATCTCCTCCACCATCACTGACTGGATTATAAATAAGCATGAAAATGTCTACCATTTTAAGCTTCTAAGGCTTCAGCAGGATTTATCTATTATAGTAACTACTGTTTCTCCACATAATACAGAGAGAAGGGAGAAAATGCTAATGATAAAGAAGAAAGTTGATACAAAAGCCTGTAGCTAGAATTAGGTATGGCCTGATACCACTACACTGCCTCCATGAACATATTATTTATCCTCTTCAATGTATACTTTAAAGTATATTTTCTCATTAGATACATGGCCCTTTCTTAGGCTTACAAATTCCCGACTAAGCACCTTCAAGAAGCTGCAACAATCCTTTGTCACAATTCTCTTTCTATCCACTGTAATGTGGGACAATGAAATAGTCACTTCCAACAACACCTCTGAGGAATTAAATTCACTGGACCATTTTAAATGCTTCTGTTACTTTTTATGGTACTACTTCCCTCTAGAAATTCTCCTCTGCTTTTATTTCTATGACCCTATTCTCCTGATCTCTGTCTATGTCTTCTTGGTTTCCTCTGTAGACAGCTCTTTGTTCACCTCTCCCCTAAATTTTGGTGCATTCTGGAGTCCCATCCTTACACTTCCTCTTGCTTACACATTCTAGTCCTTCTGTTTAAAATCATCCACAAACATAGCTTCAATTAACTGGTATGCACTGTTGACTTCCATACTGACATATTTCCAGTCCTGACCACTCATATGAACTCTCCACATCCTGGCAACAGTTGCTTATTGGGTTCCAATTCCATGGGCTCCTCAAACTCAACATGGCTAAAACTACAATGAGCACCTTGTTCACTATCCTTTCTGCAGTGATAATAAGAACATTTATTAAGTACTGTATCAGTGTTCTCTAGACTGATATGAAAAACAGTATGAAATATACCAATATATGTGTATGCATGCATGTTTGAATACACATACACTAAGAGATTTATGTTAAGAAGCTGGCTCACTCAGTACAAGAGACCAACTTGAATCTGTAGAGCAGGTCAGGAGACTGAAAATTCAAGCAAGAATTGATATTGCAGTCTTGGGCTTACACCCCACTAAAATAGGTACTCTTGGAGTTAAGATCTGGCCCTCTCACATCTGTATTCCCAGCATACTGCACAGATCTGTCACACAGCAGAAACTTAGTAAGTATTGGCTTTTGGACAACTGGGTATAAAATGGCATACTACTAAATAAGATAGGATAACAGGATGTGTAAGGCACTGAATTATGATAAGAAATAATATATATTCCTAGACTACTCTCCTAGAGATTCTATTTCAGTGGACCTGAGAGAGAGCCTAGAATCTGTATTTTTAAACACATATACTCTGTTATGGTTTAGATCAAAAATGTCCCCCAAAGGCCACATGCACTCAAAAGGCAAAGCTTTTATAAAGTAAATGAATCACGGGTGCCATATAGCTGACTTGCTACTAGGACGTAGGGTCTGGCTAGAAGAGGCAGGTTGCTGGGGGTGTGATTTGGAAGGACGTATTTCCTTCCCTGGCTCTTTCCTTCCCACTCTGCTTTCTGGTCACCAGGACACAAGCAGCTTCCTTTACCAGATCTTTGCACCAGGCCTTCCTGCCTTGGAGCCAGCTGACCATGGACTGAAACATGAGCCAAAATAAATTTCTCAAATTGAGTGTGTCAGGCATTTTGTCTCAGCAATGAGGAAAGTGATTAGGACAGATTTTGGTACAAGAGAAGTGGGATTGTTGCTCTGACTACCTGACCATGTGATTTAGAAGCCTTTAGATCTAGCTTGGGGAAGGAGACTGGAAAGGCTTGTAGATGTCAATTAGAGAAGCCCTAAAATGCTATAAGCTGAGCTTGAGGTAAGCTTCTAGTCAGAGCTCAGAAGACCAGAATGCTGATAGAAATGCAAACCATAAAGACCAAGCTCAGATGGTTTCAGTTGGGAAGGACTCCACTACCAGTTGGGCTACAAGATGTGTTTATTATGCTCTGGCAGAAAATCTGTCTAGCTTTTGCTCATGTCCTGAGACTTTGTAAGACAGTGAGCTTAAGGATGGCAGACTAATTAATCTAGCACAGGAAGTTTCAAGGTAGCCCAACATTCAGACTGTGGCATGGATACTGCCAGCAGCTTTTTGCCAGGTTTGTACTGAAAGTTAGCAGCAAAAAGCTCATTTACAAAGTTTCCAGTTTTGCCAGAAAACAAAGGGCCTGCAGAGGAACAGAGGACAGCTTGGCTGTATAAAAGATCAGCATTAAGAAGAGTCCAAGTACTTTTCATTAGGACAACAGGAAAAATGTCTTGAGGGCATCAGTGGAGCGAAGGGGGCTTCAAAAGTTCAGGAGTGAAAAAGTGAAAAACTGCTTTGAGAAGAGAGCCACAGGGCATCTTGCCCAAAAAAAGCTGCCTAAGAAATTGGTTCTTCAGGATTCACTTCAAACTGTTTGCCCATCCAAGCATTCAGAAATCTCTGCAGCCATGATCCAAGGGAGCCTGGGTACTATTTAAGCTGGCAACAGATCTTAGTGTCATTCATGTGGTGCTGGTGCTACAGGCAGAATACAAGAGTTGTGGAGATGGGGAGACTTCTACCCAGACTTCAGAAGAAATCTTGAAGGCTATGAGTGCACCCCTGAGGGAGCAGTAGTGTAGCTGTGAAAGTGAACCCACAAGTTCAGTGGAAATCCAGGAAGCTGGAGAAGCCAAGAATGTGGAACATCTGAGAAGAGCTGCAGGTAGTGACCAGGGTCACCCCAAGAGAGAAGCCATGAGGATTCCAACTAGAAATGCCATAAGGGTTAGGCTGTCCAAGGCAGTTGGGAGCTCATGTCTTTGCCTCAGGTGTTGGACCAGAGCTATAGAATTTAATGTTTGCCCTGCTAGGTTTTGATCTTGCTTTGGTCCTATCAGTTTTTATCCCCTTATTCCTACCTTTTGGAATGGGAATGTTTATCCTGTGCTATTGGGTGTTGTCAGTGTTCAACTTTCTTTTGGCTTGTAAAGGGGCCCACAGCTGAGTTTGCCTTAAGTCTCAAGAGGAGATTTTGAACTTGGACTTTTCTGGAATGATGGAATTATTAAGATTTTGGCAACTCTTAAAGATGGACTAAATGTATTTTGCATAAAGAGATGCATATAAATCTTTTGGGGGTCAGGGTCAGGGCCATAATGTTATGGTTTAGATCAAGAATGTCCCCTAAAAGGCCTTATGCACTCATAGGCATGGCTTCTGGAAGGTGACTGAATCATGGGGGCCATATACTGACTTGCTTTTAGAAGACAGGGTCTGGCCTGAAGAGGCAGGTCACTGGAAGTATGAACTGGAATGATATAAGGATACACAGTATCTTCCTCCTGGGTACCTCCATCCATATTCATTCATTCTCTCTCTCTCTCTCTCTCTCATTCTCATTTTGTGTCTCTCTTTCTCCCTAACCCCCTTCCCCCGGCTTTCTGGCCACCATGAGGTAAGCAGCTTTTCCAGACCCTTCCGCCTTGCCTTCTTGGATTGAAATGTGAGCCAAAATAAACTTCTCCTCCTTTAAGCTGTGGGTGTTGGATATTTTGTCTCAGTTATGAGGAAAGTGACTAAGTCACACCCAGTCGATTTTCATGAGCAGTTTAGAAACACAGTACTACATGCCACCAGTGCTGCCCACTTGCACTGAAATAACTTCAAAAGTATAATGAACCTGGGCCAAAGCTGACTTCTTTCAGAAAGACCTTGCAACCAATACCTCTTCCAGGTTATGTTTTTCTACCTCCTTCAGGAAAAAAACCCCTGATCATTTGAGGCTCCTGCATACTGGCTGTAACACCTATTTCCACTGCTGGGACCTCTGACCATACCTCTTTTAATGACCTGGCTCACCTTCCTTTTCTCTACCCCCAACATCCCGTCATCCTTCTGGATGGCTTCTCTGACCACATGGATAAACCCTTCAGTCATCTTCACTGAGTTCACTTCGTTTCAGTGGTTCATGTTTGTGGCAAAACATACAAGTCTCCCATGTCCAGTAATTAATTCCTCCAATTCTGAAATCTTCCACTCACATGTTTCTCTCTAACCATATCCTCCTATTACTTCATCACTCTAATTCCCTAAGTTCATCAACATCTCTGGGGTTTTTTTGCCTCCACATCCAGCCTAGACTCTATCAATCATGTTAATCACTCTCTGGCCAATACCTTCAGTTCCTCTGCTTCATTGTTTTCTGTTACTTGCTCCTAGCAAACCTCAATTCTGGTTCAATCCAACTACATGCCTTCTTTGCTCCTAAAACCATGCAACTGAATGCTACTTGTTTCCCAATAAATCCATGATCTCCTACTCAACAGAGCCCTGCATATTGTCTGGCGATCATGATGGATGTTGTCTTAAGATCATTATTCCTCTTTCTGACCTCAACTGTTTGTCAAAACTTCTCATCTTTCCTACGACCTCTTCCTATTTATTTATTCATTTATTTGTGGTATTGAAATTGAGTCCAGGGCCTTTGCACTGAGCTACAGCTTCAGCCCTTATTTTTATTTTTATTTTGGGATAGGGTTCGGTAAGTCACTAAGTTGCTCAGTCTGGGCTTGAACTTGTGACTCTCTTTCCTCAGTCTTCCAGAGTGCTGGGATTAAAAGCAAGTGCCACCATTTATTCTTAGCAGACAACCTCATCCTCTATTTCACAGAGATGATGGAAACTACCACATTGGTATTCACTTATAGGTCATCCCACCAGAAAATATAATTGTGCCCAGATAGTCTATCATGAGGGCTGCTGAGTCCATTGTACCTGAACTAGGCCCATTATTCACATGGTCATTTGAAGTAGGCTCCCTGGTAGGAAGCATTCCTAAGTAAACAGTACAGTGATGAGTATTTTTCTAGTGAAAGAAAAATAAAGTAGTATGTTCAGCCTCTTGAAAGATCTCTGTACCCTGAGAATCCTAAAGATGTAGAAGAGTTTTAAAAGAAGGGAAACAGTTTTAAAAGAAGAGAAATGCTTGCCTCCCAAGCATTTAATAAACTTCAATCCAAACATAAAGTTGTCATATATCATTAGAATTATTATAAATATCAGGCCAAACATTCAATTCCCTGATAATTTTTATAAATTCAAAACCAAGCCAGATGTGGTAGTGCATACCGTAATCTCAGCACTCAGGAGGCTGAGACTGGAGTATTTCCATGAGTTTGAGCCCAGCCTAGGCTATATAATGAGTTCAAAGTTAGCCTGAATTACATAGTGAGACCCTGCTTCAAAAAAAATCAAAACGAGTGATAAAATAGTGTTGCTATCGATCATAAACCCTAATTAAGGAGGCTACAAGCCTTTTCTTTATACCCAATACTAACTGTGTGGGTGTATAATTCTGCTTCTCCCAATGTCTCTGTGAGATAAGAACCATTTTTTCTGGCCATACTTCCAAAACTACTATATAGATTTAATGCAATTCCAATTGAGATCCCAGCAGCATACTTCATAGACCTTGAGAAAACAATCCAAAAATT
>NW_004624919.1:1966411-1996048 GCF_000247695.1 Heterocephalus glaber
CAATGTACCAATAAAAGAATTTAATAATTTAAAAAAAGGAACCATTTTTTCCATTTATAGCTGGAAAAAGTAGCAAAGTAATTTTTCCAAGGACCGACAGAAAGTAGCAAAGGTAAAGTTAAAGCACAGAGCCTGAAAGCAAACTAATCTATGTGGTTTGGCATAGTGGTTGTTTGTTTTGGTTTGGTTTTAGTTTTTTAGAGACAAGGTTCTCACTATGTAGTCGAGACTGGCCTTGACCTTACTAGGTAGCCCTGGTTGGCATCAAATTCATGGTGATCCTTCTGCCTGAGCCTCCTAAACACTGGGATTACAGGCCTGCACCCACCAAACTGAGCTTGGCATAGTGGTTTTTAAGAGAAACTTCTGGCTGACTGGAGCAGTAAACACCTATAATCCCAGTTTACTGGGGAGGCTGAGACAGGAGGATGACAAGCTCAAGGACAGCCTTGGCAATTTAGCAAGATCCTATCTCAAAACAGAAGAATAAAAGAGGCTAGGGCTATAGCTCAGTGGGTAAAGTGCTTGTGTAACATGATGCCGTGGGTTCCATTCCCAATACTTGAGCAGGGAGGAGAGAGATTCAACACTCTAACCCAAACATTCTTATTTTTTATGCTCCCTTAGAAACACAAATGCGAGGACCCATCAAATATTAATATCACAGCATATCTCATATTCATTCCTATAGTCATATCAGAAAGCAGTAATAGATAAAAGGGAAAGTCCAAAAGTTAAGTCACATGGATTAAAATCCCAATTTTACTTTCTTAGCTGTGTAACTTTAAAATTGTCTTAACTTTTCTAAGTTCCATTTTCTCACCATATATATATCTACCTTATTAGGTTTTCCCAAAGATTTACATAATGTGTGAATGCACTTAGCAGTGGACTTGCTACATAGTCTCAAAAAAAGTTAGCTGCTATAATAATTATTGAAAATGTTTTGAGTCCCTGTACCTACTGGATTCTAGGTAGAGCACTGGGTTCCAGGGCTGTTCCATAACTAGGGCAAGGCTGCCCCTGCCCTCATAGATCTTGCAGTCTAATGGAAAAGTTAACCTTAACGAAGCAAATGAACATAAATAAAATGCTTGGACTTTTGGTGAAGTACCAAGCAGGCAGATATATATGTACTGAGGCAGAGGGTGATAGGGAGGAAACTACTATAGAAAAGGTACTAGGGAAGGGCACTTGAGCAGACATTTTAGCTACGAGTAGATGTTTGAGAATTATTTTTTCTATAAGAAGATCTGGGGCAAAGTGACAGGAAGAGGGAAGATCTATACAAAAGAGAACTTTGCATATTTGAGAAATTTATGGTACTCAACCTGACAAGTATGGTGTGCAGTGAGCAGAGGCTGGAGAGGCAGGCAGGGGCTGCTGCCTCAGAGTAAGTGTGGATGTGACCGTAAGTGAAGTAGGAAAGCACTACCCTGGGAGCGGGTATGGTCTTATTTATTAGTAGAATTACTCTGGCTGCTGTAAAGAGACTGTACTAGAAGATGGGGTGATGCTGGGAAATGACTTAGGAGGCAGCAGACAGTCATCCTGCTGAGAGAAGAGAGTGGCTGAATTAGAAAGCACAGGGAAGGAGGGATCTGAAATATTCTAGAGGCACAGCTTACAGGCCAGGCTGATGGCTTAAACATGGGGTAGGGAAAGACAAAGGATGACTTTCAGGTGTCTGGTCTGAACAATGAGTTGACAGTAATGATAATAAGACAGGGAAGGCTAGTGGATGGACAAGAAAGAGGGGACAGGAATGAGGAATACAAATTTGGAAGTTTGAAAGGGAAACTGAGAGACCAATTTGGGACTGTAAGGCAGCAAGCAGAGACAACAGGAAGACCTTGCAGCTGAAAGTGCAAGTGTGGGATCTGAGAAAGAGTGGGAGGCACACAGACGGAGTCATCTGCATCTAGGGGATGTTAAAGTTCTGGGACTGGATGAGTTCATTCGCAGAGAGAACATGATGACAGGAGGCAGTGGAGTGAGAAAAGAAATAATGAGAAAGGAGGCAGACAATCTAAAACTGAACATGGTTAAGCAGCACACATTAAAAACACATAGAACTGGGCTGGGGATGTAACTCAGTGGTTCCGCCGCCTGCCTTGCAAGCACAAGGTCCTGAGTTTGATCTCCGGTACCAAAAAAAAAAAAAAAAAACCCCACATAGAATTGCTCCAAATATATGTTCAACAAATGCCTATGGTACAAATAAAAATAAATCTTTAACAAGTCTCTTTAGGATTTAAAAGAATAAAATTTTCATTTAAGATTCCCCCACAAAGTTCTTGTATATTTGGAACATAAGAAAAACAAACATTTTTGAAATATCTGGACTGCGTCCTAGAGGTCCTTTTCTTTAAGACCAAAAAGCAAATTTTCCTAAAAAAAAAACTCACTAAAAAGTAGTCCAACTGAAGTTCAAACTTTCAAAAATCTTACACTCATATAGTCTCTGTAAAAATCCTGCCTCAAGATACAATTTTCCCTTCCTTATAAATGAAGATACAAGTTATATTTTATTACAGATGTTGTTTCATCCTGAAAGATAAAACTATCACATGAAGCTGGGCATGGAAGCTCACACCTATAATCCCAGTGCTCTGACAGACTGAGGCAAGAGGATCACAAGGTGAAGACCAACCTGGGCAACTTAGTGGCTTAGTGAGGCCTTGTCTCAAAATTAAAGGACAGGGATACAGCTCAGTGCAAAGACCCTGAGTTCAATTCCTAGCATTGACATACACACATACACACACACACACACACACACACACACACACACAGTTATATGAGAGATGTAAAGTACTCAAAAGGTCAAGGATTATTTTTAAATTTTTATTTAAAAAGTAAATATACCCACTAGACCATCCAAAAACTGATAAGCAGAGAGAAGAAAAGGATAGAATTACCAAGAAAAGTATAACAGCTACTCCCCAAATGAAAACACTTTAAAGCTATAATTATATCTCTGGGTGTCTGCCACATAAAAAACCCACAGTGCTCTTGAGGCTTACATTATCACTAGAGCTACCAAACTGAAATCACAGCTGTAAACATAACTGGGACACTTCATACTTTTGAAAGATTCCCTATATGACACAAAGGATAATGTATAAGAAGGAAAGTCAGCAACACTTGCCAAAAATGTTCCCCTAACTCTTCAAGTTAAATCAAGACTGTAATTCTTTTTAAGATCATAAGCCTCCCTTTATAAAATTCTTTCTTCTCAGATATGGAAAGGAGAGAATGTCATGACTTTTAAGAGACTGTTATTCCACTTCATAACATAGCTATCTAGAAGGCTACCAGCAAGATCACATGAATGGATGGATAGTTAACATTCATTTGTTCATTCATTCAGCCATCAGTAAGTACTACAACAGCCCAGGTGCAGTTCTGAGCCCTGAGGATATATCAGTGAAAAAAAATCTTACACTTCAGGGTTAATGAAAGAGTGAGAAAATAACCCCCCCCCCAAAAAATATATATATATATATAGCCAAGTGTTGGTAAATAAAGCAGGACAAAGAGGGCTGAAGGTTAAGGAATACTTTATAGACTGGTCAGAGAAAGCCTGAGAAGATTACATTTGAGCAGAAATCTGAAGATGTAAAGTTCTAGGCAAAGAGAACTGCAAAAACGAAGGCCTGATGTTTTTAAGGAATGGTTTGGCAAGGCTGGAAGTTAGGACAGAGAGATAGCTAGCCTGGTAGGCCATAGTAATGACTTCAAGACTTTAAGAGGAGAAACTTCTACGCTGAGAACTGGCCCAACTTGACTTTTTTGCGGGGGGGGGGGGTGTTACTGGGGATTAAACTAGGGTCCTTTCTCTTGCACGGCAGGCAGCGAAACCACTGAGCTAAATCCCCGGCCCCTCAACTTGACTTTTTAAAAGGACCACAAAGGAAACAGAAGTTCCTACTCATAAAACCTTTACATCTCTCTCATAATCGATTATAAGTGAAAGGAAAAGCATACAATAAAAGTTTTCGTCTGTAGCATTTCTGCCAGAAAATATATGTATACATGGAAAAAAAAAGACTAAAAAAGATAAATGTCAAACTGTGGTTTACTATGGTTTGTGAAATTATAGGTTTTTCTTGTTTTTGTTTCTCAAGTTTTTTGCCTTAAATATGAATTACTTTGTAATTTTTAATATTATCCTTTAAAAAAAAACATTGCACCATGAGATGGCTCTAGTCTGAAATCTTTAACATGAAAACAAAAAACAACACGGGGAACATTTTTTCCAAAAATTACCACACTTCCACAATGTTTGCCTGTCATGAATCACTACACAAATCAAGCGTGGCTCCATGTATCAAGGTCGCAAAACCAACTTGGTTAATATGTTTATCATTACATAGTAACTCTGTATTTTAAAACACCTTTGATACCATCTTTCCAAGGCAGCAATAGAAGGGCCTTTTTAATTCATTTTCTAAGTTTCTTTGATACTTCTTTACCGCTTCTGGATTTTTCCACTGTATGTCTCTTAGAAACAAATTAAGTCCGAATAAGTTGTTCCAGCTAATGAAGTGCATTTTTGGCTCTTTCTCCGTGGTTGAGAATTATCCGGCAAAATACCAATTGTTTTAGGACGCTTTTTCTCTCAGTTTTGAAATATTGCAATACTCAGTTACCACAAATAAAAACATCCAGATAACAACATATAAGAATATGTATATAAATGGAAACTACAGTAATCCTTTTTTAAATTAAAAATGTGTGGATGCCTCATGAATAAACATTTAGGATATGCAGATAGACATGCACTATGTGTTCGCAGGACACAGATAAAAACAGAAAGGCATATGCCCTCTCTCCTCCTCTACCTATCCCCCCCCACCCCCCAGCACAGAACAGTTTCTTGCAGGGCTCAAGCCCAGGGCAATCGCCGCTCAGAAACGCAAACCGTGCAATTCCAAATGACTCAGACTCTTACTCTTCACCTAAACTCGCATCCCACCCACTCCTCCATCACTCCCAACAGCTTCTGACTAAAAATCCCAATTGGGAAGACTTAACGAGTCTCTGAAACTCTTACACGCTCTTCCGTGCACCCAGACACACAGGGCCCACGTGTATTGCTTTCCTATGAGCAAACAAGGGCCCAGAATTCAGGATTCTACTGTACCCTGAGCAGTTCGAGTCCCGGCTCAGCTACCTTCGCTGGTGCAACTGACGCTCTTTACACCAGCTGCATGGGCTGCCCCATCCCAGCAGGAGGCAACGGCTCCACCCGTGGGAGTGGAAACCAGCGGCGCTCAGGCGCGCCTCCATGGACGCCCCACTTCCCCTCCACCACACCCTTTCGTCCCTTTGGCCACCCGGTGGCCCGTGGGGCCACAGTGAACCCCGGGTGCCAGAGCGCGCGAGCCTGCAGCCGTGGGTGCTGACAGATGGGAGAGGGGCAGGGCTTCGGGAGGAAGGGGCGGGGCCTCTCAGCCCAGGGGAGCTGGCGGCTGACAGACGGGGGCAGCGCGCGGAGGGGCCTGAGGAGCCTACAGGCCGGGCCAGGGGCCAGGCCTGGCGGGAAGGAGCTCGCGCAGACACAGGGGCTGACAAGCAGAGAGACACACAGAAAACGGAGGCTGACAGCTGCGGGGGCACTCGGGGTCGGCTGGCCGCGGAGGGCGCTCACCTGGCAGCGGCAGCGGACGCTGCGCCCGGGGCCGAGCCGCTCTCCCCGAGCCTCTCTCCCCGAGCTGCTGACCTCCCTCCCGGCGGGCGGGCGGACGACGCAGGCCCCGCGGAGGCGGCGGCGGCGGCGGCGGCGGCGGCGGCGGCAAAGCCGGAGCCGCGGACTGTGGAGCGGCGGGGACGCAGCTGCACCAACCGACTCCGGGCAGCTCAGCTCGGCTCGGCTCGGTCGCACTCGGAGGCATTCGGCCCCGCTCGGCCCCGCTCGGCTCCACTGGGGGCGTGGCCGGGGGTTCCCCCGCCCAGGTCGCCTCAGGCGCCGTGGGGCGGAGCTTTTGAGCGGGCGGGAGCCCCCTGACGTCGTGGGGAAGAGGACCTTGACCCGGGCGCATGCGTGGAGCTCTTCGCTGCTTGGAGGCGGGAGGAGACTGCTGCTGATACTGTGGCCTCAGAGGTTCCGGGCTTTTGTACTGCATATACTGGTCTTCCTAGCGGACCACCTAAGGAAGGCCCCAACGGGCTACGCTTTCAGAGACAGGCTGCGCAGCGACCCTGGACCCTGTCCACCCCTTCCCTGTCTCCCCAGTGCAGTCTTTCCCAACCCTGGAGATTGATCTTTCTTTTATACCACCAAGGCTTCATTGCAGTTTTTAACATCCTCTTGTTTCCTAAAAGTAACAATAGCCTAAACAAATAAACTTTTAATCACCACTTCCGTAACGAATACTTGAGCTTTCAAGCATTAGCTTCCTTGGCTCCAATAATGCCCTCCTTTCTTCATAGATCCTCTGTGACTTGGTATGCCTGGGATGAGGGTGGGCCCCCATAACTGAATTGTCAAATGTTCCCAGCATGCTTTTTGTTATGGAACCCACGTTTGTGGCACATATGACCAGAAAATGGTCCCCACCTTTAGAATCCTGTGATTAGTAACAGAGCTCTGTGGTCTGACACACCTGCGTCCGAAACTCAGATGTACATTAATCTGACAGATTAATAATTGGGTGAGTGACTTTGGGTTTATTTCTCATCCATAAAAGGGCAATTAAATATTAGCAACTATGCA
This sequence comes from Heterocephalus glaber, assembly GCF_000247695.1. The sequence goes on from NW_004624919.1 coordinate 1,973,133, forward strand.
ATACGATGAGTGGAAGGATTAAATGACAGCAAATATAAAGCTTTCTGCCCAGCGCCTTGGTGTTCAGTGAATGAGGCTAACTTGAGGGTGCAGTAGTTAACCTTCAGACTCTGAAAAAGTGAACCTATACGTAAGTATGAGCCTTGTGTCCAACTTAACATGTCCAGAGTCAAACACACCCAACTTCCCTTCTAACTTGCTCTTTGTATTTTCTCCACCCCAGTTCTTGTCAATTCCATCCTTCTAGTAAGGGAGGCCAAACCATTGTGGTCATTTTTGACTCCTCTCTTCCTATCATATCCATTAACAAAGCTTGTCAGGTCTGCCTTTAGAATCCTTTCTTCTTCTTTTCCATGAAATATTGCAATAGCCTCCTACCCGTTCTCTCTGATTCTACCTTGCTCTCAGCACAGCAGGTAGATGGATTCTGTTAAAACCTAAGTCAAAGCCTCTCTACTCCTCTAAAACGTCCAACAGTTTGATGTCTCAGCAAAAAATAATTCTTTACTTAAGGGCCTTCACCTCCTGTGTGATCTGTCCTTTCTCCACCTTTCTCTACCTCTCTAACTGCATCTTCTTTCCCCTACCCCCTCCTTCTTCAGCCGGCCATACAAGAGTCCTTCCTACTCCCAGAATATGGAGGCTCACTCCTACCTCAGGACCTTTGTGCTTGGTGTTTCTTCCCCCATGTATGAGAAAGACATGTACCTTCACTCCAAATTTCTACTCAAAAGTCACCTCCCAAAAAAGACTTTCTTACACTCTACTAAAATATCAAATCTCACCACTTATCACTCTTGACTCTCCTCATCCTGCTTTACTTTTCCTCCTAGCCCTTATGCTCTGAATATTATTTCTAATGTCCCTGAGGGCAGGAATTTTTTTGTGCTCATCTATAACATCAAGAACATTCATGTGTTCAAATATCTAATATTTCTTGTGAATCAGTGAGAATATATAGGATATGTTGTTCCAATTTATCTCATTTGCTCAGTAAACTTTTCCAAGCACTTATTCTGATCCAGACACCTTGGGGCAGCAGAGATAAACAAGGAACTCTCTTAACCCCTGAGGAACTCAGTATTTCAGAGGAGAAGGAAATATACTTCTGCTAGAGGTATAGCTCAATGCTGGAGTGTTTGCTTAGCATCCACGAGGCACTAGGTTTGATCCCTAGAACAGTGTGTGTGGGGGGGGTGCACTCTGGGAGGAAATATGTAACACTAGATGGATGTGCCAACTGTGTCAGGAGGGGCATAATTAACAGTGTATAGGACAGTGTTAGCAGGGCAGTATCAGAAGGCTTCCCAGAGGAGATGACATGGGGATTGGATCTGAGGAGTTGATGAGAAAGGGAGTCCAGGCAGAAGAACTGCACACATTTAATACCAGATAGGGAGTATATCACAAACATTGTCTACTGGAGGAGGCAAGTAATTTGCTTCAAAAAATTAAGTTAAACAGATTCCAGATCCTGCCTATAAAAATGTCATTTACACTCACATTTTGCTGAGCTTTTTTAAACAGGAAAGGAACTGCCAGAAGTATAGTTGATGTGATATAATTACAGCCTGACCTGTATTCTGTTGAAATGGACAATGCCTATGAACTTTTCTGTGTCAGAGGCAAAGAACACATACCAGTTTGCTAGTTCCGAGTACCAGTAATCCATCTGGCTAATTATTTCAAAAGCAAGATGTTAGACCTTTTTGTTGCGCTTTTCTTTTTTTGGTACCGGGGATCGAATTCGGGTCCTTGCGCTTGCGCAGTAGGCAGTGAAACCATTGAGCTAAATCCCCGGCCCTGTTAGACATTTTTGAGAGGGGGAGAGTGGTGGTTTCTCAGAGACCAAGGGTAAAACTCAGCAGAGCTTTGGGGTAGGTTGGAAGCAGAGCAGGGGAATCCAGAGGAACTCTTCCTGCTTTCAGAACACAACGGGAAATGTGTGTTCCAACCATGCCTAAGTATAGGCTACAATTCCAACTACATGGAGAAAGACTAAAATCCCCTAACTATTCCAATTCCAAAGTCCCAAAGAAAGGCTCTATCTAACTAACCCAACTTGAATCAAGTGTCTTTCTTCCCTAGAACAATAGTGACCATGTCTTTCTTCCCTAGAATAATTATGACCACTTTATGGGTCATGAAGTTCATGTGGAACCCTCCTCTCTGGATCAAAGAATGGGCAATCATCAGAGGAAAGGGGGGATTGTATGATTGAGGTGATAGCTTAATAGATGTCCCCACAGAACTACGGGTTCCGTCTGGTGGCAAACTCCCTGGGAGACATTTGATAATGACACAGGACATAATTAAGTTCCAGATTTCTATACAATAGGAGGCCTGTTTTAGGAGTAGCAATCAAAATAAGAAATTGTCCTTGTCCTAACCCCTTGACCCCCTATTTCCACCTTTTCAAGAAATGTCATCATGAGAGATGAAAATTGAATCTATGGTTATGACCCTGAGTCCAAGGTTCAGAGTTCTCAATGGAAATCATTCAGTTTTCTTTGTGCAAAAAAAAGTATGTCAACCATGCTCCAACATCAAGGTGATATTGGTTGTGCTTTTTTACCTTGATTTAATTGTGCAAGTTGAGTTTGTACACAGGAGCACTATGGTGAACTCTGAGTGTTATAAGGGCTTATTAAGAAACCATGCCCATAGAAAATGGCCTGTGAAATGGGCTAATGCTTTTATCCTCCATTTTGACAGTGCTGTGTGTCACACATCACTTCTGGTATAGTGATTTCTGTCAAATAAACACACCCATCTTATTCACCAGATTAGCCACAGTATGACTTCTGGCTCTTCCTTAAAGTCAAAATAACCATGAAAGATAAATATTTTGAATCCATTCAAGACATTGAAGCAGCCACAACAATGCAACTAAAGACATTCACAAAAGAGGAATTTCAGAACTGCTTCAGAAAGTGGCAAGAATGATAAATGTGATTCAAGGAGGGGGAGTATTACAGGAGGCTTTAATGGCAGTGTGTCTTTTATTGTAATAATTTTTTAAGATGTAAACATTCACCAAAGTTTCAAACTACACTTTTTAAAAATTTATATATTAATTGGTACATTCAAGGTATATAATACATTTACATTTATCATTGGGTGTTTGTACCTGTACATGATGTATCTTGGTTCTTATTTTTCCCCCATTACCTACACACCCTTCAACCCCACCACCCTTCCCTATTTGCACAGACTTTGTTTCCATTTTTTTTTTCTTTGCTCATAATTTTTCCTTTCCCTTCTTCCCTTTCCCCTTCCCCTCCCTCCACTCCTACACCTTTGGACCTTTTCCTATTTCAAATTATCAATTATTCATTTTCATCATTTTCATCCTTATTTATACTTTCAGTTTCTCACACTAGAGAAACTATTCGGTATTTACACATGTGTGTCCTATTTATTTCACTTAAGAGTATAGCCTCAATATGCATCCATTTAGCTATAAATGACTCTAGTTTCTCGTTCTTTATGGCTGAGTAGTACTCCATTTTATAAAAAACCCCACATCTTCTTTATCCAGTTTCCAGTTGATGGGCACTTGGGCTGTTTCCAAACTTTAGCTAATACAAACTGTGCTGCTATAAACATAGTGCACATATATCGCTGTGGTACGATACTTTTAATTCTTTGGGGAAGATACCCAGTAGGGGAATAGCTGAGTCAGATGGGACCTCTAGCGCTAGTTCTTTGAGGTATCTCCATACGGATTTCCACAGTGGTTGCACCAGTCTGCACTCCCACCAACAATGGAGAAGCGTTCCTTTCTCTCCACACCCCCACCAGCATTTGTTATTGGTTGATTTCTTGATAGTGGCCGTTCTTTGTGGGGTGAGGTGGAATCTCAGAGTTGTTTTCATCTGCATCTCTCGAATGACCAGTGATGTTGAACATTTTTTCATATATTTATTTGCTGTTTTTACTTCTTTGTCTGAGAAATGTCTGTTCATTTCGGATGCCCATTTTTGAATTGGGTCTTTGAATTGGGGGGGTCTAATTTTTTTCAATTCTTTATATAGTCTAGATAGTAGACCTTTGTCTGAGGTACAGCTGCTAAAAATTTCTTCCCATATTGTAGGTTGTCTCTTAGCTCTGTTGGTAGTTTCTCTTGCAGTGCAGAAGCTTTTTAATAAGATGAGATTCTAGCTGTTGATTCTTTGTGTTAGCTCCCGTGCTACTGAAGATTTGTTCATAAAGTCTTTTCCTATGCCGATGTCATTGAGAGTTCTACCTAACTTATCTTCCAGCAAGTTTAGTGTCAAACTATACTTTTGTATCACACCTCACACATTCCTAGCAGCATCGTTCACAACAGCCAAAAGAAGGAAAACCTAGGGCCAGGGATTTTTAGCTCAGTGGTGCTGCCGCCTGCCTCGCAAGCGCATCCTGAGTTCAAGTCGTGGTACCAAAAAAAAAAAAAAAAAAAAAAAAAAAGAAAGACAATCAAAATGTTATTTGACAGAAGAATGGAAAAACAAAATGCAGTATATGGGTATAATAGACCGTTAGTCAGCCTTAAAAAGAAATGAAATTCTGATACACGCTGCAACATAGATGAACTCTGAGGAAGTTATGCTAAGTTTTTAAAAAAATAGAAAAAGACAAATACTATATGATTCCACTTATATAAAATACCTAGAATTGTCAACTTCATAGAGACAGAAAAAAAAGTGGAAGTTTCCAGGGACTGAGGGAGGGGAAAATGGGAAATTATTGTTTAACAAGTATACAGTTTCAGTTTTGCAAATGAAAGAAGCATTCTGGAGATTAGTTGCACAACTATATGAGTGTACTTAACACCAATAAAGTGTACACTTAAGGCCAAGGATGTAGCTCCGAGGCACTGCGCCTGCCTGGGAAGTGCAAGGTCCTGAGTTCAATTCTCAATAGCAGAAAAAATAAAAAGAAAAAAGAAAATAAAGTGTACTCTTGAAATGGTTGGGATAGTAAATATTATGTGTGTGTATTTTACTGAATTTTTAAAAAATCCAGCAGACAACATAAAATGTAAGAATGCAAAATACTTGGCTGATCCAAAAGAAAGAAGAAAAAGAGAACAAGAAAAGGGCAAAACTGAAGTAGGGTAAAAAGAAAACAAGTAGAAATATTGCGGATATAAATTGTTTGAAATCATATCTCTAATGATATCAAATGTGATGAACTAAATACTCTAATAAAAAGAGAAAACAGACTGAATTGAAACAAAAAAATCACTCACTTATTTGATGTTTTAAAGAGACATTTTAAGGAAATGTAAATTTAAAAAGGTAAAATGGAAATATTCTAGCAAAGAAATAAGAAATAATACCTATCTATACAAAAAAAATACCAAGAAAAAAATCACAGACCAATCTCTCATGACCACAAATTCAGTAAGCCTAAATAAAATGTTAGCAAATCAGCTGGGGATTTTAGCTCAGTGGCACCACGCCTGCCTTGCCAGCACAAGGTCCTGAGTTCGATCCCTGGTACAAAAAGAAAAAAAGCAAAGCAAATCCAGCAATAAAAAGAATAACAAATCATAACCAAGGGTTCCATATTCTAGAAATACAAATAGATTTAATATTTAAAAATCAGAACAGCTGAAATTTTTTAAAACACTGATAGTAACAAGTGTTGGCGAGTTTGTAAAGCAGCTGACAAGGACAGCATGAAATAGAAAAATTATAGACTTGTGTCATTCCTGAATATACATGCAAATATTGAAAATAAACTACAACTCTAGCAATGGCATTTACTCTAGGAAAGCAAACATTGAGATTACTCAAAAAGTAATTTACTACATTGATAAATTAAAGAGAAAAAAATAATCATCTTAGTAGACGTAATATGGCATTTGAACAACTGCCATGTCCATTCATTCATGATAAAGGGACTTCTTGGATTAAAAAGTGATAAACATCCCAAAATAATAGTAAATACCTTACCCAATAGTGAAATACTAAAAGTTATTCCTTGAAATTGAGAACGAGACATAGATGTCCACCACCATTGCTTCCCTCAGAACTGCTTTCATTGTGTCACGTGGGTTTTAGTATGTTGTGCTTCCAATGTCATTTGTTTTGGTTTTTGTTTGTTTATTTGGGGTTTTTTTTGCCTTGTTTTTTTTTGTTTTTTTGAGAAAGGGTCTTACTATATATTTTCTGTATTCAGAAAATCTGAATACAATTTTATATAGACATTTGTAGGACAAAGAAATTTATGTTCCAACATTCAACAATTAAGAATTCTTAACACCCTACCGTTGTAACAGTGCAATTTAAATATGATGTAGAGAGTGATTTTTCCCTTAAAAACAGCTATGCAAATGACATATACATAGACATATTTTGAAATTAACTGTGGGTATATTGGTTAGCTTAGTTGGGGCAAGTATTTCTATGAATAGAGAAATCACATCAAGATTTGGAACTTACATACATACAATTTGAACTTATACCTAAATAAAGCTGGAGAAGAACAAAAGTAGCCTCCTCAGTGATGAAACATTGAAAGTTGAGGATTCTCAGGCATCAGAGGAGGGTGAGCTATGTCCAGACCTTCACCAGGGCATGAGCTCTGGATGCCAGGAGATTGATGGTGCCAAACACCACTTGCTTCTGCCCGGAACAACAAGTATGGCGATGCAGGGAGCCCAATGCACTGTTGTTCCAGCTCTATACAGGGGCTAGATGGACACCAGCACCTCGATGATGAGGTTTTTCTGGATAGGGCTTCTAGATGAAACAGCTAAAGTATTTGGGACTTACTTCTGTATTTGAACTACTAGGATGCAGGTTCAGCTCTTCAGATTCAGAAAAATAAAATGCTTTCTGTTATGAGTGAATCCATTTTTATATGCTACTTGATGAGAAAAATTTAGCTCCCATGAAGCATCATTTGATGCTGTCCAGGTAAATCCCAATAGCAGTCATTGTTCCATCTGCCTCCATGTTATACTCTGATCCTTGTTCATCATGACAGCCAAGGTTTGAGTGGATCAAAATGATACATCTTTTCATCCAGAACAAAGGGAGAACCCAAAAAACTTCCAAACTACAATACTTTGAAATTCAGGTTTTTTTGTGTGTCATGATTTTCACCGAATGAATCAAAAGCATTTTAGAACACGAAGCAGAAGGGGCCAGTGAGGATCTCAGTGTTGATTGTCCCATTGTGTTCTCAGGCCTGAGTTGTTCACTGTCTAAACATGCTGTCACTTGTCCTAGCCTGAGTGGAAGATCAAGTGCAAAGATCACAGTGCAGACAGCAGGGTCCTCTCACAGGACTGCTCAGTGTGCTTCTCCAGTTTGGTCAGATCCAGCACCTGAGGTTCTCTCAACAGCACAGGTGTCTGTTAAGGTGGAACATGCAATGCATGCTCTTCTCCTTGTGGTGCCTGGCTTTGTTCTTAGCCCGAAGTGACTCCAAATATTTTCAAAACATATGTGTGATAGATGTCTAGTGTTTCAGGAAATGGGTATAAAATATACAACATATACAAAATACCCAGCAAGGATAATAACTACTTCACCATAACAAGAACAGGCAAGAAAATATATCAGGACAAATAAAATAGATGATTCACAGGTATTGATTCTAATATAAGAACATACAGCAAATAAATTAAATCACTTTTACCTGATACATTTCTATTCATGTTTTAATCAAGAAAATACTTGACTGTGAACTGGGAATATCTGTTAAACACTCTTCACAGAGCAGCATTGATCTCCCGGTCATGTAGACAGGAGATATTGGGATTCACAAATGGGAGCACCATGCTGTAGAACATGGCAGTCTGTAGATCCTTAAGGGACAGTTTATTTTGCAATGAAACCTAAGTGAGCTATTGCCCTTGAAATGAGAAACGGCAGGAGAATGGACAACTGCAGGGTACAGGTAGATAGAGCGTTGTTTTGGGCTTCCACTGAATGCATCTTAAGCACATTTAAAATATGTTACTATTTGACATAAACATAAAGGAAAAACATAGTAACACAAGACAAATGCTTATACTGATGATTACAAATTCTGAAAACTGGGCATCTGAAGATGAAATCCTCAGAATTTGAGGAACATCACAGAAATATTACTGGACCACACTGGTCTTGGAAGGGAACCCTGAATGGAGCACCTGTGTGGCTAGCAGAGTAGACCAGATGAGATGGCCTGAAGCCAATTGCTGCATGGGAGAACAGACTTGGGATGATGATGAGTCTGTAGTGCAGAGGGTGACAAATGGCCACATAGTGGTCATAGTGCGTGACCACCAGGAAGGTAATCTCCAGAGCTCTAAAAAGTGTATATAAGAAATATATACAGCACACTGTCAGGGATATGGTCTTACTGCCTGTCATGGATTTCACTATAGCTCTGGAGACAATACCTGAGATGTTGCCAAGGTCTAGGAGGGACACATTGATTACAACAAAGTACATGGGAGAGTTCATGATGAGAGCAAGAGTCAGAAATTCCCTGTTAGTGGTCCCAGATAAATCACTAAGAACAGCACACCTTGCAGAACCTGGAGCTCCCAGGAGCCTGTGACATCCATGAGGAGGAATTCTGTGAAGATGGTGAGGTTGTCCATGTCTGCCCTCCTGCCATTGTCTCTATGGAGTAAGAGGTTAAGTTGGGCTACAAGAAGAATGTAGAGCTCCTGGAAATAGTGCAGCATGGCTCTTAATCAAGAAATCAGTATAGAACAAATTCATAAACTAAAGCATTCTGAAATCCAGTATATGTGCATATTTCTCTTCCTTTCCCAAACTGCTGATAGATATTCTGTTAGGTTCTACATTCATAGTCTGAGAATGACACCAACTGGTCACCCCACACCATACTCCCCCTTCAGGTGCTCTCAATAAGTGTGTGTGTGAGCATTTTATTTCCCTCTTTGCATCATCATCTATGACATTTGATTCAGGTCATACAAATTCTCCTTTCCTGTTGGCGATGTGTAGACTGTTCCCATCTTGTGCTTTCTTGTCTGCATGTTTTAACTTGAAACCAACAAAGAGACTTCTTGAAATATGCCTCTGAAGTGCAACCTTCTGCTATGCATGGATTCTGATTTATTTATTTATTTATTTATTTATTTATTTATTTATTTTTGTTAAATTCTTTTATTGGTACATTGTAGGTTTACAACACAATTACATTTCTCATTGGGAAATGTACCTTTACATAATGCATCTTGGTTCTTATTTTTTCCCCATTCCTAGCCCTCCCTTCACCCCCTGATTCTGATATTTATTTAGGTGCCACTTTTCTCTCTGAACTTCACTCTACTTGCTTTCAAACCTTTTGCAAAAATCTCCTCATTCTAAAATTAATATTGTAAATTTAACTTACTTATCTGAACTTGTTTGAAGCATTCCAAATTGTATGTAATTTGTTTAGAAATTATCTTTCAGTTCTAAAATTAGTTACATAGAGATCTTATCTCAGTATTATTTTATTTTCATTGTTGAAAAACAAAATAGAAATACAATATATAAACTACTAGCATCTATGTATTTGTTAATACTATATATGTAATTTGACATTTCAAAAAACATTTATAATTTTTCATTTTTTCCATGCATAATAATAATTATTTGCTTAGTCATACATTCGTATGACTTTCTTGTTCTTTATAGAATATTTTATGTGAATGGATTTCTCTGAATAACATGTGGTTACTTCTTTTCAGCACAGAATGTTACTATCAAAATCAATACTAACTGATAAGTTGATACTGTTAACATCCAGTAGGTTACTCCTGCAAACCACACTTATATCTAGTTTTACTTTCCTTTATCTAAATAACAGATATGGACCATGAAAATCTCTTTCCCATTCTCCATCTCTTCTTATTACATATCATAAGTGCTAAATTCATTTCTAATCTCTTTTTTTGGTCCTGGGGATCAAACTTGAAACCTTGCACTTGCAAAACAGGTGGTGGAATCTCTGAGCTAAATCCCCTGACCCCATTTCTATTTTTCACAAGCATGGTGATCCAGTGGACCAGAGGAAATCTAAGGATTGTTCCTTCTAAATCTCCTTAATTTTCTTAGTAGTATTTTGAAATTATTTTGCTTGCGATTTAAAATGTGGACAACAGAATGATTGCAAATACTAATTCTCCAGAAATTATTAAATGACTGAAAGCCAATAATATATCTAAAAATTTAACATTATTAAATAAATTTAAAATCCAAAAACTATGAATATTTTTGATGATTGAAATATGATCCCCTTTGAGAATCTTCCATGAGAGACTGAGAACAATGTATTCTGTATCTGTTGGATGGAACCGTGACCAGAAGTTGGAGAAACAGTGGACAGGAAGGACAAGAACCTGAGGAAACTAAGGTAAGCCCTGAGAAAGTGGGAGGACATGGGACAGAACCTCACTGAAGTCTGGCTGGACTTGAGCATGCACAGAGTCTCTTCTCCTGACATCAGAGGCCTGGCTGAAAATGGCAACCACAGGGTTTCATTCTCATGTGCCCAGCAACACAGCCCACTGAAGTCTGCATAAAAAATCCTAAGCTTGATGCCTCCATCCCTCCCTGCCCTGGAGCTCCCTCAGCAGGTAAGGCCTTTTCTTTGTTTTCTCTGAGAAGCTACCTTGGTGCATCCCCATTGCTGCTGTCCTATTGTTACTTCCCATAATTTTGTTCCAATGTACAGAACTCTTTGAGGCTGTCTTGTTAGGCCTGCCTTGGGTCGGCAACTCCCTCAGCTTTGGTGTTGTCATGTATTTATCTCTCCTTCATTTCTAAAGGAGAGAATCACACTCCAAAACACTCATGATGGAAATTCTTTTTCCCTTCAGCACTATGAAGCCATCACCCCATTCTCTCTGGGCTTGAAAGGTCAGAAGTCTGCTCAGTTTTTGGGAGATTTTTCAGCTGTATGGCTTTCTTTTCTCTTGGTTGGTTTGTGGATTCTTTTTTCATTTGACAATTTATAATATATTTTGTAGTATGATTTTTGTTTGCTTGTTTGTTTGCTTTGGACATGGTTGGAGTTTTGGCACTTTCTAAATCTTTATGACTGTGTTCCTCCCATGCTTTGGAAAGCTTTTTCCCTGGGAAAAATAAGAGACAAGTTTCTGCATTTGCCATGACTCTGGGATTGGGCTAAGTAAGTCGTACATCCTAAGCTCCAGCCCCAACCACAAGAGAAAGCAAGAGGAGTGTGGCAGATACATTCATAGAAAATTTCTGAATGTTCCCTAAATCTCTAGGACAGTGTCTGCTAAAGGTATCCTCTGCCAAAACCTGGAGCAGGGGACTTCTTCAAATAAGAAAGGAGCTGGGCTGGAGATTTAGCTCAGTGGTGGTGCCACCTGCTTCACAATCTCAAGGTGCCAAGAACAAAGAAAAACCTGACAGAGCTCAATGAGCTACAAAACACAAGAAATTTCCAACCAAATAAAAGCAATAAACACATGAATGAACAAAACAGAGTTTTCTACTGAACCTGTAGAAAAACAAAACTAATGAGTTTTAAAAGCTAAAAATATATTAAAAGAATATTTATATAATTTTGGAGCAAAGATATTCCACTTTCTTCCATCTTCAAGGTGGAGAACCAGTCATATTGGTGAATAATTTAGTCTACTCATGAATGCCTGTGAGGGGGAGATCCAAGGACAGAAGTTGCAATCTAAGTCCAAGGCCATGATCCTGGAGCTCCCATGTTCTGGAACAGGAGAACATGGGCATCCAATCTCACAGGGAACCCACTCCCTTCTCCCCTGGTTTTGTTTATCCCAGCCCTCACTGTGTTCAAAGACACTGGCCTGTATTAGTGAGGGCAATGTTCTTTACCTATTCTGCTGTTTCAAATGCTCATATTTTCTAGAATGTCCCTCACTGAACTTCTGTTGAAGATGTTCTACTTGATATCTAGGCCTTCATGAGCCTAAGAAAATTGATGCATAAAATTCATTGCTGGCCAACTTTTTGGCAATATTGGTGTGATGTCTTAAAAATGGCACATCATGTTCAGTACTGTGAGTGGTACATCTAATAAAGATGTATAACATGTCCAACCGAGTCTTAATAATAAACTTACTATATTCCAAAGTTGCAAATTTGTCAGTATAAAACATACAAAGTATGGAGCTGTTTAATATATCATCTGCATAAATAACACACACCTAACTTAAAGTTAAGTGTGTTAAAAGGAAATAAGTAAAATACATTTATACTTGGAAGATATCCTCCAAATAAAGAAAAGTTTTGTCTTTCTTTTTGCCAATAATATGAAGGTGAAGCTAAGCAAAATCTGTACAAGGAATATAATTCTGGGAACCAGTGAAAAAACTTAAGAGGACAAAAGTAAAAATGTGGCCACTCTTTCCTTTCATATGACAGTGAGACTACAGATATTTGGAATATTAGGGAACATGTTCTGTCCCAATGCTGATAAAGTGTACCACAAGAAAGTCCAGGATTCTTGAAAAGATGACAGAAAAAATTGCCAATTGCAGGTTGTGGAGTGACATGGTTTGCTTCTGCCTACCTTCTAGGGATTACTGGAAATGAACTTCACTAATTATCAAGAGTAAGCTCTGTGACTAATGTATGTATATGAAATTACTCCAAACAGTGAAGGAAACTGCTATCAATACAATTACACAAGCAAGGTAAGACATGGTTTTCTCCAGGAAAAACAATAGTGTATGAACATGTGATAGCTAACTGTGGTGTCAGGCTGGATAAGACATGCCCAGGTGATGAGTTTGGCACAGTTCATTTTGAAGGTTGCTGTTTTTTGTCTTGATTTCATTGAATAAGGAAAGAGTTTTAGCATATGCAGCAGAAGGGGCTGGCCAGGCTCTCAGTGTTGATCACCCCATTATGTCCTCAGGCCTGAGTTGTCCCCTGTCTAATCTCCTTGTCACTTATCCCACCCTGAGTGGAAGAGTGAGTGCAAAGAGCACAGTGCAGACAGCAGGGTCTTCTCACAGGACCATTCAGTGGACTTCTCCAAGTTGGTCAGATCCAGAACCTGAGGTTCTCTCAACAGCACAGGTGTCTCCTAATGGGTAACACATAAGGCATGCACTGCTCCCAGTGATGTCTGCAGCATCCTTCTAAATATTTTCATGACATTTTTTCAGTATACACCATATGTCTAGTGTTTTTGGAAACATGCATAAAAATGTACAACAAACTGAGCAAGAAATTTAACAGGAAAATTTGTACTTCACCATACCAAGTTAACTAAAAATAGAGAACAAAATATGATGATTCACACATGTAAATATTAATTTTAAAACATACCTCAGATATGAAATGAACTATTTTCAAATGATAGTTGATATTTTTGTTTTAGTCAAGAAAACCCTTGTGTGGGAACTTAGACTATCTACTGAACATTCTTTGCAGGGCAGCATTGATCTCTCTGTTGTGTAGACAGTAGATGATGGGATTCACAAATCGGGGCACCATGGTGTAGAACATGGCAGTCAGCAGATTCTTAAGGGATGGTTTCCTTGCAGTGGGACCTAAGATAGATACCAATGCAGAAATGAAAAACACAAGGAGAAAGGCCAGCTGTGGGGTACACATGGATATGGCTTTGTTACGGGCTTCCACTGAATGGATCTTAACTATAGTTGAAAATATATTAAAGTATGAAATAAATATAAAGACATTACATGATAAGATAAGGCAAACACATACAACAATGATTACAAATTCAGAATACTGGACAACAGATGATGATATTCTCAGAATTTGAGGAATATCACAGAAATATTGCTGGATCCCATGGGTCTTGGTGAAGGGAAGCCCAAACAGAGCACCTGTGTGGATGGCAGAGTAGACCAAACCAGAGGCCCAGGAACCAGCTGCAGCCTGGGAACACAGACTTGGGGTGATGATGATCCCATAGTGCAGAGGGTGGCAAATGGCCACATAGCAGTCATAGGACATGACCACCAGGAGGGCAATCTCCACTGCTCCAAAAAGGATATTCAGGAAAATCTGTGCAGCACACTCTGTCAGGGAGATCCTCTTATTGTCCATCATGGAATTCACAATGGCCTTGGGAACAACTACTACAATGCTTCAGAGATCTATGAAGGACACATTGCTTATAAAAAAGTACATGGGAGAGTGCAGACATGTGTCTGTCAGTATAACAGTGATAGTCACAAGATTCCCTGTGAGTGCTCCCAGATAAATCACTAAGAATAACATGCCTTGTAGAATCTAGAGCCCCTGGGAGCCTGTGACATCCATGAGGAGGAATTCTGTGAAGATGGTGAGGTTGTCCATGTCTTCCAACCAGCTCTGGTCTCTGCAGTCAGAGGATAAAGTGAGAACCAGATGTTCCAAGCAGAATGGAGAGCATCCATTAGACCTACAGTATGTATTATAATCAGGAACTTGGGAGAAAGTAAATGGACATAGTTATCTTGAAATACAGTGATTGCATATTTTCCATTTCAATTTCCTTTGGCAAACTGCTGATACTTATTCTATCAATGTGTACAATCATAAAATGTGAGAACTAATCAATAAAGTACATAAAGTGCAACCCAGGCCCAGCAAACTTTTATTTATTTGGCATATTTAAGTGTTTTATAGTTTTACAGGAACCTTGAGAATTTTTTCCACTTGCTTAATTTTGCATGTATTTCCCTGATCTATGAGAGATTCTGTAACAACCCCAGACAACCAAATCCCACATCTGCTCCTCATCCTGTGGATGGAGAACGTTTGTGATGCCACCCCTCTTGTAGCTGATGCTCTCTTCAGTTTTCCCCTAACAGATCTAATGCATGAACCTAGTCGTGTTTAACTATGACTTTGCCCGAAAGGACACCAGGATGGTCACAGGGCACCTTTCTCTCACTTCAGATGCTCTTCCAGACCTGTGTGTGAGCCATTTCTTTCCCCCTTTGCACTGTCATCTATGCAAGATGATATTTCTTTTGGGATGTATAATTCTATTTTACTATTGGCAGCGTATAGGCTGTTTCCATCTAAGAAAGGGAAAGAAGAAAGAAAGAAAGAAAGAAAGAGAGAAAGAAAGACATATTAAAGTAGTTTCTCTACATGCAACCTTCTCATTGGAATGGATTCTAATATTTAACTAGGTGCCAACTATCTACCCAGAATTCTCCTGTTTGCTTTTATATCTTTGCTACAGTCCCTTTATTCTTAAATCATTATTTTAAATTTAATTTATTTACCTGTGTTTGTTTTGAAGCATTCAAATTACAAATGATACGCTCACAAATTATCTTTTTAATGTTAAAATTGTATGAAGAGGTCCAATTTCAGCATTATTGAATTTTCTTTGGCAAAAAATAATTGAGGGATTATAGTATTGAAAATATTATCATTTGTACCTTTAATATTTTATAGGTAATTAATTTTCCATTAAAACAACTTTCACAATTCTGCTTTATATGTGCATAAAAATAATGATTTACCAACAGTGTTGCATTCATATGGCTTTTTAATGTTTTAAAAATATTTTATAGGAATGTTTTGTCTGTTAATTCTTTTAATTACATGTGTTTTTCCCTTAGACTTATTTATCTAGTGAAGAGAAAATCCTGTTAGCACAGAATGTCAATTTCAAATCCAATGCTACCTAATGCGACCAATGCTGAGACATGGTGTAAATCACTGCAGCAAACCACACTAAGACAATTCTTAATTTCCTTCATCAAAATAACTGATTGGGTTAGAAACCTGGTTCCCTTTCTCCATCTCTTCTAATTACATGTCCTTCATCCTCAATGCAAACAAATTCTTGTTTCCCTGAGCTGAATTCACCTTACATTTCCATTATGCACAGTGCATCCTGATCCTCTGCAGAAGAAAAAATGCAAGCGTTATCCCCTCTCATTTATGTTCTCAGTGATATGTTGGAGCCACTTAGCTCACAATTTTAAAATGTGGAAAACAGAGTGAGTGTGATTGCTAATTCCACATAAACTACGAAATGAGTGAAAAATAATAATATATCTAAAAAATCAGCATTATGACTTTATTTGATATGAAATCCAGGTTTTATAAAAATTGACCAAAATAATGACCATTAAAGACATCCCAACAGTTTTCTTTATGTAAAGACTATGTTTCCATACATGGTTTTATTTGCATGAAATGCCCTCATAAACTTTATTAGTGTGTAGTTCTCTTCATTGCCATTTTAAATCCAGCTTAAGGAAATATTAAATTTGCAGGTGCTGATACCCTATTCCAGGGTGAATTTCCCTCACTGTGATTTCTACCTTTGTACCTGGGCCACATATGAAACACGCGACCTAAGAAAATATGGAAAGAAGTAATTACTTAAAATAAATAGTAGCAACTGGAACAGTCTGTTTTTCTTCAAGTACACATATATCACATGGAGCTGAAATAGTTACCTTAGCTTAAGATGTTGAAGTCCATATACACAGGTACATGTATGTGACTTATGCATCACTAATATTACTAGAAATGCAGAAATTAACACGTACAAAGTTACCTGAGCAGTGAGGCAGTAAGTCTAACCTCACTAACATGAATGTTGCTTTTGCTCAATAATAAGTGACTTGATGAAATCCTTGCTCCTGCTTCTTCAATGAGTAAATTCAAACTCATTTCTCTGTGAGACTCCCAGTGTGGACCTTGCATGCAGTCCTGCTTCTGAAATACCTGTGAGCCTGGTATGTATTCACCAAGGACATATAGGTGTCATGCTTCTGATGAGCTCTGGGGACCTGGTGATCACAGCTTCCAAGGAGCCCAGTTTTACTCCAGCCTCTAATTGGGCAGGATGCTTTGCCCACACCATTGAGACTAAATTTCCAGTGGAGATTTTGAAGAGGTCATGTGTGAGAATGACACACATTTTTAATAAAAAGGAAATATATTTCATTCATCAGTGGATATTCAATGAATTTTCAAGTTCAGAACTAATTATACAATTAATTTACTTACATTATAGCAAATCCCTGAAATATTGGCATAGCACATTCAGTGTGCTGTGATTGAAAGTGGGGTGTCATCCCATTTATCCCAGTTTTCCAGAGACTCAATACAAGCTGTTACAAAATAAGCACGACTCATACCTAAGATAAACAGTTAAAATCACAGCATGAAAAATTCATCAATAGAGCCTTAGTTCCTGACTTTTAATTGTTTTTAAAGAAATCAGATGTTGTTTTGTGGAATAAATTAAGAATACCAGCAAAATATAAAAGTAGGATTACAGTTCTGACCCTTTCTAGTCCTATATTGATGCAAGGTAGTTTCTTTTTTGTTCAACCAAACCCACTAGCTGCCCCAGGCAAGAGGTTTCTCCTCAGAAGCAGATGACTGCTGCACAGCTTTCCCAAGCTCATGGAGCCAGGCTCTTCTCCCCCATTTTCACAAAGCTTCCTTGTCCTTGTCCTCAGTGTAGCTTTTATAATGGTACATGGCTAGATAGTGTAGTAAGTAGAAACTTGTAATCCTTCAGGAAATCAAACTGAACACTGTGTGTGTCCTGTGTCTTGGTCTGCTTTGTCCTCAGCATAACTAAATTCCTGTGGTGGTGAATTTACTTCTTCAGTGTATTTATTTATCACACAATTTTGGATTTCCAAGAGCATGGCATGGGTCCTGGTGCTGGTGGGCAGCTGAGGGGAGCTTACTCTATTGAAACAAACTTTTGGTGAACAGGTCACTCCTGGAGGCACTCTATAAATCTCTTCTGAGGATTCTAACCCAGTTGCATTTCCCTCTCAGTAGGTCCACCTCTTAAAGCTTCCATCATGTCTAGTTCTGCTCACATTGGGGAACTTGTGTTAGGGGAGAGACCATAGAGAAGCCACAGCATTGTATTAAACAGGACTACTTTCCATGGTCTTTAAGATTCTCTGGTTTACTTTGTAATGAAATTTAATTTGTGTATCAAATATAACATTTGACACTTTAGGGTTAGATTTTTATCTTTACACATTCAGACTGGCAGTTTTAATGTAGTGCAACACAAAATGCACAATGAGGGTATTACAGCTAAATTATGCCACAGATTGAATAAGAAAACCAAACAAGAGATAACAGAACAACTTAGAGACAAATTTATAACCCTGATTTTGTAATCCTTTAGTAGTGTTCAAAATATCTTAATCTTCAGTAATAGAGCCACAAACACACACATTGCTAGTAATTCTCTAATGGTAGAAATGAAAACCCAAAGAATCCTGCAGAGAGCTCTTTTCTGTGTGTGTTCAGAGTATAATTTCATCTGTGACATATTTATTGAGGTAGCACACATGTGAACAAGTTCATGTTGCATAAAGTGGAAATTAATTTCTATTGGTACTGGGATCACTCATAGCTAATTGAAACTCAATATTTGTCTATATATCTTAATTTGCACTAAAGCACAAAGAAAAATTTGTCATCTGGTATAAACCAACCTAAGTGAGCATGTTTTTGAAAAATGGTCCTACAATGGCTTGGCATAAACGTAAATGAAATTATGACAAGAAAACTTGCACAAACATTGTATACAGCACCTAAAGCTACCTTTGCCCAGAAAACTCCCTTTGTCTTTCTAAATTGATTTAGATGGGACAGGGATTTAGCTCAGTGATTCCACAGCCTGCCTCACAGGCACAAGGCCCCAAGTTCAATTCCCAGTACAAAATATCTAAATTGATTTAGACTGTGGGATTTCCTTAAGCCACCTGTTAGATGAACATCGGAGACTGTGGTGATGGTCAACACCTAGTGTTGTACTTGGATAAATCCATCTATTGTGAGGAAACTCTGTTGAAATAAATCATCATAGGACCTACTTACCTAAACAATGCTTCTCCTTCTGGTGTCTCATTTAAGATGTATTTCACTTTGGGTAGTTGTTTTCCTGAGGGCTATTCATAAAATATATATTCAGTCACTTACTATTATTTTCCACCATCCATTCTAATTTTCTCTTCCATGTCCTGTAATATTCAAGAATATTTCATGCTCATATAGAGCCATCTACAACATTTCACAGGTCATTTTATGGTTAAAATAATGAAAAAATGATAAGGAATCATTCAACTAACTTGACAGCATGAATTTTAAATTGTGTATTTGGATTGAATAAGTAAATTATGACAATACCAAAGTGTGTCACCAATGCACAAGGATTTGGAAAATCATTATAATATGGGATACTGGCTGTGATGTTTAGGATTTATGGTCCTCTTTACTGGGTGGGAGGCACCTATAGGAAGAGTAAATTGCACTTATGGGTGTATCTGTATGTCATCAAGATGTGACCTTGCAATCTATATTTGGCCCCTACCCTCTTGCTTCCTGGCACTATTCCCTTGCTCTGCACATTGTCTTCATCATGCCCTTCTGCCATGAGGTGCCTGCCTTTGAGGAAGCTGTTCATGGACTAAATCTTATGAAACCATTAGGCAAATTAAACTTCTAGCCTTTTAAGTTGTGTATGTCAAATATTTGTTCCCAAAGATGGGATTATACCAGAAAAGGCACAAGATGCAGAGTCATTGCTGTGACTGTGCCTGGCTATGATGATTGGAATTGCTTTGATGGAGGATTTTGGAAAGGTTTGAAGATTTGGGATAGAGAAGCTCTACAGTGTTGTGCCTGAAGTTTGATGGTGATCCTGCTTAAAGTTCCAAGGATCAGAATGCTGATAGAAATCAGGGCAATAAAGACTAGGCTCAGGAGGTTTTATGGGGAAATAGAATGGTATGGGATATAGACAAGAGGCATGAATGGTACACATATTTTGGCAAAAAATCATTCTGTATTTGCCCATGTCCTGAGACTTTTCAGGTAGCTAATATTAAAGGCAGTAGGATAAATTGTCCTGGTGGAGGAAAGGTCAAGACAGCCCAAAATTCAGGCTGTGTCATAGGTACTGCTGGCTGCATTTGGCCAGATGCATAGTAAGATCTGGGGCTAAATATAGAATAGAAAAAATTTAAAATATTAAATTTTGGCTCAAATAAAAACACACATATGGTTGTCATTAAACAACTTTTGGTGGCTATAAAGATTAGTTCCATTCTGAAGACATCACATTGTTGGAAGAGGAAAAAGTGGAAAGAGGGCATCAGTGGAATAGGAATTGGAAAGACCCCATTTCTGGCTGGCTGAAGGGGGCTAAATATAAACTTTTCATTTTTGAAGTGAGCCCATGATCTCCCTGCTGAGGAAAGGCTGCCTAGGGAAATTGTTCTGTTAGTGTTATTTCATGGTGGTTAGTTATTCTGGTGATCAAAGGCTCCTGCAGCCATGATCCAGGAGGCTGGGCCACTTCTCAAGCTGGCAATAGATCATGACATCATCCATGTGCTGCTGGTTGTTTAGGATGCAGAACAGAGGATTATGGGACCACAGGTCTTCTAGCCAGAGGCTAGGCAAGAAGCTCTTAATGGTGCATGTATGAAGATGTAGAAGTGAAGCCTAATATACAGTAGAGATCACAGAAAATCAGAGAAGCCAGGAACACAAATTTTTGCCAAGAAAAACTGCCAGGAACAAGTAGCATCAGCCCAAAGGAGAGGCTATGTGAGCTGCCATGGGCAAAGTCATATGGGTAGGGATGCTCAAGCCTGACGGACCTCACTAACACCATGTATGGTATGTGCAAAATCAGAGACATAGGACCTAATAAATTTGCATATAATCATAATATCTATTTAAAAAGAGTAAGTTATTAGACTAAAATAAAAAATTGAAATATGTTAAGGTTCAAACAGTTAAAAGGACAAAAAATGGGAGAAAAATATCTGCAATGCATGTGTTGTGAAGAAAATTTGTTTTACAGGGTCATTTCAACAAATGTCCATTTAAAAGTTGGAAAACCAATGGTACATATTTCATAAAATACAAGAGCATCCCTCCCTACATAAATAGGTTCCTGTGCTGTGAAACAAAGAAGTAGCTAAATAAATCATAATCATTGAGTAAGAGCTCTCTTTATCAAAAAATTAAGCACTCTGAAGGAGATCAAAGACAATATCAGAAAATATAAAGATATCTCCAATTCTCTACAGGCTAAAATAATATTGTCAAAATGGTCATAGTTCCAATATTGATACTCACATTTAAAACAATCCCAATGAATATAACCAAATGTCAATCCTCACTGAACAAGAGAAAACAATTCTAAAATTTGTATGGAATCTGAAGGAACCCAGAATAGTAAAAGCACTTCTGGGTCACAGAAGCAAAGCAAGAAGCAAGCATCACAATCCATGATTTCAAGTTGTACTATAAAAGCTATAATGGTAAAAGCAGCATGATATTTGCACAAAAACAGACAAATGGCTCAATGCAACAAAATATAGAAAAGACTCCAGGGGTATTCAGCTAACTGATGTTTGACAAAGGGACAAAGAACATACTCTGGAAGGAAGAGAGTCTCTGTAATAAAGAGTAACTGGAAAGCTGGCTATCCATATGCAGAAGTTCAAATATAGACCCATAGTTAACACAATATACCAATCTAAATTTAAAATGGAGTGAAGATCTAAATTTTAAAACAGAAGCACAAAATCTGCTAGAAGTTAAATTATGTGAAATTCTTGAAAACAGCGTAGGTACATAATTTCTGAAGGAATATCAATTGCACCTGATATAAGAGCAAGAATCAACAAATGGAATCATCTCAAATTTAAAAGCTTTGGACAGTAATAAAACAACTGGCAGACCAAAGAGATGACCTATAGAGTGGGAAAATATTTTTTCAACTAATCTTTAGACAGTACTGATATCTAGAATATATGAAGAACTAAAAAAAATATTAGAACATCCCCAAGTAAAAGACTGACTCAAAACACAGGAAACTGAAATTCTTCTCTGAAGAATTGCAAATGGGTAGATCCCAGTGAGAAGCCATGTGGACCAGAGAGGCACAGTTGCAGGCAGATTGACCAAGGGCCCTGCCTGGACCCAAGCCCCTTGTGACCACAGGCCCCATGGAGAAGAGCTGCACAGGTGCACAAGGAACAGCCAGAGGCCAATTCAGATTCCATCTCTAAGTGTGCATCGACCATAGCCAGAAGCCTTCTCATACACCAGGCACAGGAGTTCACAGCCCTCAGTGAAA
This sequence comes from Heterocephalus glaber, assembly GCF_000247695.1. The sequence continues at coordinate 1,995,213 of NW_004624919.1, forward strand.
AGCTCCAGCATACAACAGCTATGTAGGGGGGCAGCCTCAAGCCATATTCACACCTAGTTACCATCCCAATTGTGCCCAGGCTCCAGCTAGAACCCTTCCCAAATGACAGGACAGCACAGGGATCCAGTAGGCCACCACTATGAACCCAAGAATTGATGCAGTGGTGAGTAGCAGAGAAAAGGCCACTTGGTGGCTTGCTGAGAAGTGAAGACCACCATGTGAACAAAAAGTCACCTCAACAAATGTGCAGCAGGCTGCATCTGTTGAAATGAGAAGACACATGAACAAGTTTCAAAAACAGACTTCCAGATCAGCTAAGACAACCCCAAAGCGCAACAAGATGGAACAATGTGATATGTAATCAACTGGACTCCCTGAGCTGGCAACAAAAGAGGATCTGGAAAAAATGAAATCAGAAATACTTTCTCAGATAACAACAGAGATTGTGTCCATAGTGCATGACATGATTAATAAATCAAGAACAGACACAGATAAAAAGTAGAGGAGCTGAGGAACATGATGGAATCCCAAACTAGGAAACAAATGGAATCTATAAAACAGATGCAAACAGATTTCCAGGAGATTAAAAGCTCCATTAAAAGTTTATTCAGCAGAAAGAGCAAATGTGAGGATAGAATTTCAGATACAGAAGACAGGATCACTGTGGTATGATTCTTTTAATTCTTTGGGGAAGATCCCCAGCAGTGGAAGAGCGGGGTCAAACGGGACTTCCAGTCCTCGTTCTTTGAGGTATCTCCATACTGATTTCCACAGTGGTTGCATCAGTCTACACTCCCACCAGCAGGGGAGCAGGGTTCCTCTTTCCCCACAGCCCC
>NW_004624919.1:1997079-2019845 GCF_000247695.1 Heterocephalus glaber
TGAAAGGAATTATTTGCCCTATTTCTCTCTCAGTGAGTCTGTCATTGGTGTAGAGGAAAGGTGTTGATTTTTGTGTGTTAACCTTGTAACCAGCTACTTGACTGAATTAGATTATTAAGTCTAGAAGACTTTTGGTGGAGTGCAAAACTGTCTTTCAAAATTGATGGAGACATAAGATACTTTCATGACAAAGAGCACCCAAGGAAATTCATGAATACCAAACCAGCACACCAAAAATTTTAAACAATATCCTAGAAAAAGACAATTAGGATCACAACCCCAGGAAGCCCAGCAGAACGAATCCATCCAACCACAACAAGAAATTAAATGGAAAGAGGGTGAATCCAACAAAAAGAAAAAGTCATGACAAGGATAAATCAATACATATCAGTTATAACCATCAATGTCAATGGTCTCAATTCACCAATATAGAGAAATATACTGGCAGAATGGGCCAAGAAGCAAGATCCAAGAATATGCTGCATACAAGAAACACATATAATTCCAAAAGACTCTCATAGACTGAAAGTTAAAAGGTGAAAAAAGTACTTCACATGACAGGAGCCCTAAAAAAGCAGTAGTAGTGATCCTATTGGCAGATCAAATGGATTTCAAACTAACGCTGATTAAGAAGAACAAAGAAGGATGGTACATCCATGTGAAGGGAAAAATTCGATAGGAAATAATGACAATCATATATATATCAAATAGTAATGTGCCCAACTATATCAAACAAATCGTAATGGACATGAAAAATCAAATAAGCACTAATACAATAGCAGTGTGGACCTCAATACCCCACTATCACAACAAAATACTAGAACTCAATTAAACTCTTCAACAAATGAACTTAACAGATTTTTACAGAGTGTTCCACCCCAGAAAATCAGAGGACACATTCTTTTCATCTGCATACAGGTCATTCTCCAAAATAGACCATGTACTCACTAATAGAACATGTTTAACTAAGTGCAAAGGAATTAAAGTTATCCCCTGTATGTTATCAGATCATAGTGTGATGAAATTGGAGATCTATGGCAAAAGAATCTGGAAGAATTTCACAAACACGTGGAAATTGAACAGCACACTTCTGAATAACCAATGGGACACACAGGAAATTAAAGAAGAAATCAGACAGTTTCTACAATTAAATAACAATGTCAATACAACAAAGCGCCATCTAGAGGACAAAATGAAAGAAGCCTTATGAAAGAAATTCATAGCACTGAATACTCATATTAGGAAAACACAGTGAGCTCAAATAAACAATGTGATGCTGAACCTAAAACTTCTAGAGAAAGAAGAACAAGAAAAACCCAAAGCTCATACAAGGGAGGAAATTATAAAGATCAGAGCAGAAATCAATGTACTGGTGACTAAGAGAATGACACAAAAAAATCAGTGAATGAAAGAGTTGGTTCTTCAAATGAATAAACAAAATTGACAAACAATTAGCCAACCTTATCAAAAAAGGGAAGAAAAAAGCCAAAATCCATGCTATTAGGAATGAAGAGGGTTAATTACAAAGGACCCTGCAAAAATCCAGAGGATCATCAATACCTACTTTGAGAACCTGTATGTCAATAAATGGAAAATACAGAAGAGATGGACAGATTCCTAGACATTTATGAATTACCAAAGTTGAACTAAGAAGACCTAAAAATGTAAACAACCCCAAATCAATCAATGCAACTGAAAACTTAATTAAAATCTTACCAAAGAAGAAAAACTAGGGCACTGATGGCTTCACTGCTGAGTTCTACAAGACATTTAAAGAAGAACTGTTTTGTATTGTTTTGTTTTTGATCCTGGTGATCAAACTCGGGTCTTTGTGCTTGCAAGGCAGGTGGAGGAACCACTGAGCTAAATCCCCTGCCCTGGAGAAGAACTATTGCCACTACTGTTTAAGCTCTTCAGTGAAATTGAAAGAGAAGAAATACTCCCGAATTCATCCCTGGAAGCAAGCATCATCTTGGTCCCAAAAGCAGAGAAAGGCCCAACCAAAAAATGAGGACTATAGTCAAATCTCACTAATGAATATAGATGCAAAAATTATCAGTAGGATACTGGCAAATAGAATGCAGAAGATCAACAAGAAGACCATACACCCTGACCAAGTAGGATTCTTCTGAGGGATGCAATGATGATTTAACATATGTAAATCAATAAATATAGTGCAGTATATTAATAAAGCCAAGGACAAAAACCATATGATCATCTCAAAAGATACAGAAAAAGAATTTGGCTTATTCCAACATGCATTCATGATAAAAATCATACAAGTAAATTGGAATAGAATGTCTCTACCTCAACCTGATATAAGCCATCTATGAAAAATCAACAGCCAATATCATACTAAGTGGTCAAAGACTGAAATCCTTCACACTAAAATCAGGAACAAGACAAGACTATCCACTATCATTACTCCTGTTCAATATTGTTTTGGAAACATTAACCAGAGCGATGAGAAAAGAGAAAGAAATAAAAAGAATAAAGACAGTAAATAAAGAAGTCAAATTGTCATTATTTGCAGATGACAGGATACTCTATGTAGAAGAACCCAAGAACTCCACCAGAAGTCTTCTACACTTCATAAACAAATTCAGTAGCTTAGCTGAATGCAAGGTCAATACAAAAAAATCAATAGCTTTTCCATACATGAACAACAGACTTACTGAAAAAGGAAGTGGAGAAACAACTCCAATCACAATAGCATCCAAGAAAATGAAATACCTAGAAATCAACCTAATGAAACCAATCAAAGACCTTTATTCTGAAAAGTATAGCTGTCTGAAAAAAGAGATCAAAGATGATATGAGAAAATGGGAAGACCTCCCTTGCTCCTGGGTAGGAAGAACCAATATAGTAAACATTGCCATACTTCCAAAACTGCTATATAGATTCAATGCAATCCCATTTGAAATTCCACCAGCATACTTCACAGACCTTGAGAAAACAATCCAAAAATTCATTTGGAACAAAAAGAGACCTAGAATAGCAAAAGCAATTCTAGGCAACAAAGACAAGGTAGGGTGTATCACAATCCCCAACCTGCAACTCTACTACAAAGCTACTGTGATAAAAATAGCATGGTACTGGCAAAGAAACAGAACCAAGGACCAATGGAACCAATTAGAAGATGCAGAAACAACTCCAGACACATTCAGCCACCTCAACTTCAACAAAGGAGCCAAACACCCTCACTGGAGAAAAGATAGCCTCTTTAATAAATGGTGCTGGAAAAATTGGAATTCAACTTGCCAAAGATTAAAACTGTACCAATATCTCTTACCATGCCCTAAACTAAAACTGAAATGGTTTAAAGATCTTAATATTAAAACAGAAACACTAACCCTGCTGGAATAACTCAGTCAAACCATAGTTGCCTAATAACACAATGAACCCATAGTTAACCAATTCCATAAGGAAGAATGGTCTCCTGTCTCAGCAGGACTTAAGGAGTCACTTTCATAGTAAAACCTAACGTTTTTTGAAACTTACAATAAGCATTATTTTTTTTTTGCAGGATTGGTGTTGGTGGTCTGTTGTTTATCAATGGGGATTCAAGTCCTTTCTGAGCTTACATTGTGCTTGCTGAGCCAGGTTCTGGAGGAAATTCTTTCAAATTCATGTTATATATCCTGCATTATTCTGATCTGAAAGTTAAGAAAGGACAGTAAAAGAGAAGAAGTAGCCAGGCAGTATTCCTCATAAACATACATCTAATACCCCCAACATAATACATGCAAACCAAAATCAACACCACAATAAAAGAAAGTTTTACCATGATCTGTTGGGATTTACTCTTGGAAAGAAAATTTGGTTGAATGTATGTAAATCAATGAATGTGATGCAACAAAGTGATAGAATGAGGGGCAGCTTTATAGAACATCTCAATAAATGCTGAAAACCATTGACAAAATCCAACAATCTCTCATGATCAAAACTCTCCATAAAGAGAAATCCAGTTGTCACACACCTATAATCCATATTCACACACTCTAGCTCCAGACACCTCCAAAAACCCCATCCATGAAGCATGAGACTTTATAGGGACATCTAGATACAAGCCAAACTACATATGATAGGGCAATCCCATGCCTTGTATGTATACAAGACACTGAAATCTATCTACTGGAGAAATATTCCCATCTCTTTTACCTTGCAGGCTTGTTGAAAAGTAAGCAACCTAGGTGTCCCTCATCAGATAAGGGGAGGAAATCCAGCATATACACTAATGGAATGGAACTATACAGTCTTAAAAAGAGGGAAGTCCTGGCTTTTGCACCAACATGGCTGAACCCTGAGGGCTTCATGCTATGTGAAACACACCTGGCATAATAACATATGTGGAATCTCACAAAGTTCAATTCATACATCTAGAGAATAAAATGATTGTTACCAGATCCTGGAACAGGGGGTTCAGTAGGCAATGGAGATATTGATCAAAGTGCACAAAATTTCAACTACAGAGAAAGATAAGGTTTTAGTGATATATTGCAGAGAATGGTGAATATACAGTCATAGTAATGCATGATGTATTTTCAATAGCTGAACAAAAGAAGATGTTGCATGTTCACACTTAGAAGGGTAAGCAGAATTGCAGAATGGATGATAGCTTTGATAATTAGTATGATTTCAACATTCCACTCTGTAAACCTTAAGGAATGACAAGACATCCTTTAAATGCCTATGATTGTCATTTGTAAATAAGTAAATACATGAAATTAAAAAAGAAAAACTAGAAATAAAAATTTCCTAGTGTAAAGGACTTGAGTATTATAATTGAAAAAGTCTGACACATAATAGTATGTTTATTGAAAATATTGAAAAATACTGATTTACAAATTTATAAATCCATTAATAATAATAGGTTCTAGGTAGAGAGTCAAAACAAAAGAAAACTACAGTAATTTATAAATTAACTTTGGATATTAGAAATCAGTCTTCTTGTTCACTCAATTATCTGGAGGAATATAAATCTGCACATAAAAATCTACATAAATCTAAATAAAGACAAAAATAGGGCAAAATAAGTTTAAAGTGAAATATTCAAAATTGTTAACACTTTAACTTCACAACAGTGCCATTTAAATATGTTTGAGAGGGATTTCTTTTCCTTGAAAGCAGCTATCATGTCCCATATCACATTACACTTTAAAAAGAACTGTAGATATGTTAGTTAGCTTGGTTGGAGTAAATATTTGATTTACAAATGCATAAATTAAATTAGATTTTCAACTTTTATGAATACATAAATGCCACATATAGCTAGACTCCTCAGGGATGAAACCTTGAAAGTTGAGATATCTCAGGCATCAGAGGAGGGTGAGCCCTGTCCAGGCCTTCACCAGGACGTGAGCTCTTGATGGCAGGGGGGCCATGGGCCAAACACCACTGGCTTCTGTGTGGATCAATAAGTATGGAGATGCAGGGAGCCTGATGCACCTGTTGTTCTAGTCCTGGACTGGAGCTAAATGGGCACTAGTGCCTCAATGCTGAAGTTTTCCCAGACAGAGCTTCTCCATGAGAAAGAAGGGAAAATTGAATTCAATTCCGAGACCCGATATAGTCAATGTGTGTGATAGCCACATGCTGCAGGTTCAGCTCTTGGAAGTCAGAAAAATAAAACTCTTGATTTTGGTTGAATCTCTCTGTATGCAGTATTTGAAGAAAAAATTCCACCACACAGTGGAAGCATTATCTGCTCTACTCCAAGGTTCCAGCAGAAGTTATTTCAATTATCTCCATGCTACTCTCTGATTTGTTTTTGTTCCTTATTCACAAAGTTTGAATGCATCAACCACAGCCTGTGCTTTTTCATCCAGACCAGAGAAAGAAAACATAAACTTCTAAGTTATAATTTTTTGAAGGTCAGTGGTTTTGTGTCTTGATTTACATTGAATAAGGAAATGGTTTTAGCAAATGTAGCCTAAGGGTCTGGCAGAGATCTTACTGTCCTCAGCCCTGTGTCCTCCCTCTCCCATCTAATCACTGTGTTAATTATCTCAGCCTGAAAGGAAGAGCAAGTACATAGAGCACAATGCACACAGCAGAGTCTTCTCACAGGATCACTCAGTATGCTTCTCCACGTTGGTCAGATCCAGGACCTAAGGTTCTGTCAACAGCAGAGGCATCTGTTAAAGTGGAACACATAATGCATACCCTGCCTGCTCTTTATGGTGCCTGACTTTGAGTTTAGCTCAAACCCATCTCAAATATTTTCAAACTATTTTTGTCAGTACAGACTAGATTTCTGGTGTTTCAAAAGAATGAAACATAAAACAAACAGAAAGAAAAGTAAAATAAAATCTGTACTTCACCATAATAAATACAGACACCAAAAACATACAGACATTTAAAAGGAGATAATCCACAGGTTAGATCCCAGTTTTAAAAACATTCATCAAATGTGAATAAAACTATTTTCAACTGAGAGACTGATATTTATGTTTTATTCAAGAAAACCCTTGACTGTGAACCAAGAATATCTGTTGAAATTTCTTTGCAGGGCAACATTGATTTTCTTGTTGCATAGAGAGTAGATGATTGGGTTAATGAATGGGGTCACCATGATATAGAACATGGCAGACAGAAGATCCTTAAGGGATGGCTTCTTTGCAGTGGGACCTAAGACAGCCACTGACCCAGAAATGAGAAACAAAAGGAGAATGGCCAGCTATGGGGTACAGGTGGATATGGCTGTGTTACATGCTTCACCTGAAGCAGTCTTAAGCATAGTTGAAAATATATTAACATACAACAAAAACATAAAGGTGAAACATACCAAGACAAGACAAACACTTGAAGCAAGAATTACAAATACAGAAAACTGGACATCTGAAGATGAAATCATCAGAATTTGAGGTACATCACAGAAATATTGCTGGACCACATCTGTCTTGGTGAAGGGAAGCCTGCTATCCTGTGTGGATAGCAGAGTACACCAGACCAGAGGCCCAGAAACCACATGCAGCCTGGGAGCACAGACTCGGGGTGATGATGAGCCCATAGTGCAGAGGGGGGCAAATGGCCATGTAGTGATCATAGGACATGACCACCAGGAAAGCAATCTCTAGTGCTCCAAAAAGATATTCAGGGAAGTCTGTGAGGCACACTCTTTCAAGGATATGATCTTATTTTCCATCAAAGAATTCACTACCTTCTTGGGAACAATAACTGAGATGCTGCCAAGGTCTATGAAGGTCACATTGCTTATAAAAAAGTACATAGAAGTGTACAGATGTGTGTCTGTCCAGATGACAGTGACAGTCACAAGATTCCCTGTTAGCGCTCCCAGATAAATCACTAAGAACAGCACACCTTGCAGAACCAAAGCTTCTGGGAGCCTGCAACATCCATGAGGAGGACCTCTGTGAAGATGGTGAGGTTGTCCATGTCTGCCACCTGCTGTGGTCTCTGCAGAGTCAGAGGTTAAAGTGAGCAGAGGGTGCTACAAGGGGAAGGTAGAATGCCCTTTAGAAATATAATAAAATGCTGACATTAGCACCAATGTGTGGACTCTAACCATGAACTCAGCATAGAATAAATGGATAAAATAAATTATCTTGAAACATAGTGAATGTGCTTATTTATATTTTGATTTTCTTTTTCCAAGCTTCTGATATTCCATTAGTTCCTACATTGATGATCTAACATTTAAGCATTATAGTGTTTAAAATGAAATTTAGCCCCACCAATGTTTCATTTATTCAGCATGCTTTAGTCTTTCTAATTCTCCCTGTACTACTCAAGCATTGTTCTCATTTGCTTAATCTTTCCTTGACCATCCTGGAGTTTCTCTATGAAAGCTTCTGAATCAACCCTGGACTTTGGAAAGCTCTCATCCGCTTCTCAGTTTCTAGGTCCTGAGCTGGAGAATGACTGTGATGTGGTCCTTCTGTGGTTGATGCTCTTCTTAATTTTCCCTAACAGATCTAATGCATGAACCTGAGCTTCTTTTGACAATGACTTTGATCTAAAGGACACCAGGCCAGTCACACTCCACCAGTCTGTCATATCAAGAGATCTTCTAGGCCTGTGTATGAGCCCTTTTTTCCTCTTTGTACCATCATCTATGCAAAGTGTGATTTCATTTGAGATGTAAAAATATCATTTTCCTATTGCCAACATATGACCAGTTCCCTTTCTGCACTTTCTGGTCTATATATTTTCATCAAAAAAATTTTCCAAAACAGCACAGAAGTGTTTGAAATAGTCTTCCAAGCCAAAAAAATTAATGTAGGAATGGATTCCAATATTCAGTTCTATCCAGACCTTCCCCCTCCTTGCTTTCATAGCTTTTGATAAAAGGTATTTGTGCTAAAATAATTATTTTAAATATAATTTAGTTATTTGTGCTTGTTTGGAACCATTTCAAATCATAAACAATCTGTTTACAGATTATTTCTTCAGTACTAAAAATAGTTGTATTGAAGGTTTAATGTCAGTATTATTTTATTTTCTTTGAAAAAACAGAATTGTAGGATTATAATATTGAAAATATTGGGCTGTTTTTAATTTTGTTTATCAAAATAACAGATTTGATATGGGTCATTAGCAGTCTCCTTTCCATCTTGATCTCTCTATTTCCTGTGCTTTCTCCGCAGTCCAAAGTCTCAGCTTCCCTGTGCTAAGTTCACCTTACATTTCCACTCTTCACAGTGCATGACAATCCTACACAGAAGAGAAAATATCCCAGGATCCTTCCTCCTCCTGTTCCTTCATTTTCCAAGTGATAGTTTGAAATTACTTTGCTCACAATTTTAAAATGTGGACCATGATTGTCAATTTCCCATAAATTATTAAATGGGTGACATATAATATCTAGAAGATCAGCATTATGATTTAATACTTCACAAAATTGGGCTGTTGATAAAATCATACATAATAATGACCATACTAGACATCTCAATTTTTTGGCCAATTCATGGAATATTTTTGTCATGTGACTTGATCTTCATGAAATGCCTCATAAACTTCATGAGGTTGTAGATATTTTCATTACATTTTAAATCCAGTTTCCAAAAATATTTAATTCATGAGGCCTGCTGGATAATTTCAGGATAATTTGCAACCACTATGATCCTGTGACTTGGGCCACACATGAAATTCAGATCTTTGAAGACCACTTGAGATCTAACTGCCTAAAATAAACATTAGCATGGAGAAAAAGGCATCTATACTATAAGCTCAAATATGTTAAGGAACTCAGCGGGATGTTTGCTCATGCTTCTTCTGAGTAAAACACAAGCTTTTCTTCTCAGTGAGACTCCCAGTACAGCCCACACTCAGCCCCGCTTCTGAACTAGTTGTGAGCCCAGTGAGTCTTCACCAAGGACGCAAGGGGGTCACATTTCTGATGAGCCCCATGGACCTGGTGATCCCAGCCTCCAAGGAGCCCACGTTTCTCCCAGCCTCTAATTGGGAAGATTCTTTGGCCACGCCAATGAGACTAATTAAATTTCCAACAGAGTTCTTAAGAGGTACATTTAATAACAAGGAAGCATTCAAAAATATTTCACACACCAGTGGAGATTCAATGAATTTTAAGTGGATGCCTGATTATGGAAGTAATTTACTTATACTATAGTAAATCTATTTGGTATTATATAGAAGAAACCATGTTTGGGGAGTGTAGCTTTGCTCTGTGGGTTGATATGTTCCAGATAACCAGTATGTGTTGCAGAAAGTCATGCACCATGCTGGAAATAAAAAAAAAATTGCATCACAGTTGAAAATATTCATCAATAAACCACAGTTCCTAATCTTTGATTATTCTTTAAATAATTACAAGTTGTTCTGATTTGTTATGGAATAAGTGAAGAGTACCACCACTCATATAAAATTACAGTTACAATGCCCCTTCCTCTTTCTAAGTGTAAATCAGTGACAGATATTTGTGTGATTGTGTGTCTGTGTGTGTGTTTGAATGTCTGTGTTCAACCAAACCCACACAGTGCAATAAAATGAGTGAAGATTTTTTCATGGAAATTTGTTTGCCACCTATAGGATCAGAAATCAAGCACATTTTCAAAAGAATGGAAGTTTCCCAGTCTAACTCATTTAGTGTTAGTTTTGGGATACAATGGATTTTCTAAAAAGTTTATTTCTGGGATTATTTGACAGGATGCTTGTATTTGTTAAATGAACAATTGTTTTAAAAAACTTGGTGTTACTTGGTTAAATGTCTTGTAGAGTTGTGGCCCTGAACCTACTGGGTCTGGGGCTTATGTTTGATAGAATGCATTGTATTGTTGATTCTGTCTCTTTACTTGTTATTTTCCTGTTCAGATCTTTCATTTATTCCTCATCTGAATCTTTGTGAACTGTACATTGGTATGAATATGTTCATTTCTTCTAGATTATCCAAGGTGTTGAAGTATCATTGTCCACAGTACTGCTGTATTTCTGTTATATCAGTGCCACTATCTTCTCTTTCATTTGTGACTTTATACATTTCACTTTTTTCTTTCTTTGAAAATCATTTTGGATCAAAGTTTGATGACTTTTGTTTATCTGTTCAAAAAGTCAATTCTTACCTGTGTTCTATTGCCTTCATTTTCTTTATTTTACTTATTTCTGGTTTATACTATCTATTTTATTACACCTTTTTCTTTGGGCTTAGTTCATCTAACCATTCTAGTTGAGATATATATAAATTTATTTGAAAATAGGTGTTGCAAAATTCTAGTATAAATTCCCTTTGCTGCATTCTCTATTATATGTGCCGTATTTCTATTTTTATTGATTTAATGATATTTTAAAATTTCCTTTTTAATTTCTTTTTTGAAATTTTGCATATTCAGAAACATATTTTTAACTTCCAAGTATGTGTGGGTAGTCAAAATTTCTCCTGTTATTGATTTCTGGGTTCATTTTATTATATCAAGAATATATCTTATATGATTTTAGTATTCCAAACTTGAGTATTTTTGAGGAATAAAATATGATCCTTTTTGAAAATCTTTTGTGAAGGATTGAGAACAAATTACACTGTGTCTGATGGACAGAATCAAGACCAGAAGCTGGAGAAACAGTAGATGGGGAGGACAAGGACATGAGGAAACTGAGGTAAGCCCTGAGAAAGTGGGAGCACATAGGACAGAACCTATCTGAGGTCTGCCCAGACATTAGCATGCACAGAGTCTGTTCTCCTGACATCAGAGGGCTGGCTGAAAGGGCAAAGACAAGGTTTCATTTTTATGTGCCCAGTGACACAGCCGACTGAAGTCTGCATGGAAAGCCCTGAGTTTGGGCACCTCAGAGGCTGCCTGCCCTGGAGCTCCCTCAGCTGGCAAAGGCCTTGTCCTTGTTTTCTCTAAGAAGCTACCTTGGTGCATCCCCACTGCTGCTGTCCTATTCTTACTTCTCATAGTTTCATTCCAATGTACAGAACTCTTTGAGGCTATCTTGTCAGGCCCAGCTCAGGTCAGCGACCTCCCTCAGCTTTGGTGGAGTTCTAATGTATTTGTCTCTTCTTCATTTCTAAAGGAGATAATTGAACAGTAAAATATTCATGATGGAGATTCTTTTCCCCTTCAGCACTTTGAAGGTTTCACCAGATTCTCTCTAGGCTTGAAAGCTGTATAATCAGAAGTCTGCTCAACTTTTTGGGAGATTTTTCACCTGTATGGCTTTGTTTTCTCTTGGCTGGTTTCAAGATTATCTTTTTCCTTTTGACAATTTATAATATGATTTGTAGTATGTCTATTTGGCGGGGGGTTATGGTTGGAGTCTTGACACATCCCAAATCTTTATGTCTGTATCGTTCCCATGATTTGGAAAGTCTTGTCAGGGGAATCTGTTGGAAAAATAAAAGACAAGTTTCTGTATCTGCCATGACTCTGGGATTAGTCTAAGGCACACATCCTAAGATCCAGCCCTGACCCCAAGGGAAAGCAAGAGGAGTGGGGCAGGTGTATTCATGGAAAAGTTCTCAATATCCACTAAATCTTTAGGAGAGCATCTGCTGGAGGTATCCTCTGCCAAAACCTGGAGCAGGGGGCTACTTCAAATATGACAGCAGCTCAAGGCTGTAAAGAACATGAAGAAGCAAGAAAGGAAAGAAAGCAAAAAAAAACCAAACAAACAAATGAAACTAAGTTCCTATAGTTCCCTTTGTTCCTATACCTGGAACAAAGGGAGATCTGTGAATTTCCTGTGGAAGATTAAAAAAAAATAAAGAAGCTCATTGAGCTACAAAACACAATAAATTTCCAAGCAGAGAAATACAAGAAACACACCTATGAACAAAACAGGGTTTTCTTCTGAACCTGTAGAAAAATAAAACTAATAAATCTTCAAAACTAAAAATACATCAAGAGAATTTTTATGCAATTTTAGAAGCAAAGTTGTTCCACTCTCTTCCACCTTCCAGGTGGAGACCCAGTCATATCAGTGAGTAATTTAGTCTACTCTTGAATGCCTTGAGGAGGAGATCCAAGGACTTAAGTCCCAGTAAGGTCCAAGGGCATGAGCCTGGAGCTCCCACATCCTAGCGCAGCAGCTTGATGGACATCCAAACTCACAGGGAATCCACTGCCTTCTTTCCTGGTTTTGTTTAACCCAGCCCTCACTGTGTTCAGAGACACTGGCCTGCATTAGTGAGGGCAATGTTCTTTACCTATTCTGCTCATTCAAGTGCTGATATTTTCCACAAACTCCCTCAGAGAATTTCAGTAAAAAATGTTTTGCTTAATATCTGGGCCTTCATAAGTCCAAAAAAATTGAAGGACAAAATTTACATGAGACATTGCTTCCAACTTCTTGCCAATATTTATTTGATGTATTAAAAATGGCACATCTTTAGTATTGTGAGTGGTAAATATCAAAGAAATGTATAATTTTCCTTACCTAGTCTTAATGATAAACTAAACTTATGATATTCCAAAGTTGTCAGTAGAAAAACTAATGTACTATGCATCTGTTTAATGTATCATCTGCCTAAATAACCTACACCTACAAAGTCAAGTGAGTTAGGAGGAAATAAGTAAAATATATTTACACTTGGAAAGTATCTCCTGAATATAGGAAAGTTTTCTCTTTTTTCTTGCCAATGATACAGAGGTGAAGTTGAGAAAAACTGGTGCAAAGAATTTAATTCTGGTACTAGTGAAAAAAATTAAGAATATAAAAATAAATTCCTGCCTTCTCTAACCTTTCACAAGCCAGTGAGACTAATGATATAGATACTGTTAGGAAACATGTTCTGTCCCAATGCTGATGATATGTTCCACAAGAAAGTCTAGGACTCTTCAAATATGACAGAAAAAATTATGAATTGCAGGTTGCAGGGGTGGCACAGTTTGAGACTGTCTGCCTTCTTGTGATTACCGGAAATGAACATCACTAATGATCAAGTAAGCTCTGTGACTGATGTATATATATAAAATTACTCGAAACAGTGAAGGAATCAGCTCAGTATACATGTATACAAGCAAGATAAGACATAGCTGTTGCAAGGAAAAACAACAGTGTATGAATGTGTGATAGCTAACTATGGTGTCAGGCTAGATAAGACTAGCCCAGGTGATGGGTTCAGCACAGTCCTGGGTATGTCTGGATGGAACTTACTGAAAAGGCAAACCCCCACCAGGCTGTAGGCTTGTAGCCTGGATGGAATAAGAGGGTAAAGAAGAGGGAATTCTCCCTTTTGCTCCTTTAGAGGAGCTCCAGTCGTGGCCATCACCTTTGGATGTCCCTTTGGCCGTCCCTTTTGATGTACAGCTTCCACTGCAGACTCTTCTTCCTTCTGAAGAGTTCAGAGCATGGACTCACCCAGGACTCTGCAGAGAGCTCAAGCCACTTGCCTGAGTGCATCCTCCATCTCTCCAGTGCACTGAAGGCCCTTTTCTATTATTCCACCTGTGACTGTGCAGGTGGTACTGTAAGCCTAACTTCTCTCTCTCTCTCTCTCTCTCTCTCTCTCTCTCTCTCTCTATATATATATATATATATAATTAAAACTGTTCAGCAGTGAATTGTAACTGATATTCGAGCTTTGTTTTGGGAATAGAGTAATTTTTGTTCTAAGTAGAATAAAAATTTTTTTCAAAATAAGGAAAATTGAAATGGGCAAATGGGTATAAGGTGGATGTGGGAATTTAGTAGAATATGAGTCTTGGGAAAATAATTTTAGACAGGATTGAATTGGCTAAAGAGGGAAGGAAGTATTTTATATTCTGAAAATTGAGCATTAATACAAAAATACCTTGATGTGAAATACAAATATTTTTGGAGCATTGGTGGGCTGCCAATGAAAAATTTTTAAAGTGTTTGCCTTACATTGTTAGTTAATTGGCCTATGCAACAGTGACTCAAGGTTTTACGAAGATAATTTCCTGTGTTTCCTATCATCCTTATGAAGTTGCTGGTCACATACAAAATCTGCATCTTCTCAGATAAAAGAGTCATGGCTTTTCTGTGATTGTGTAATTTTCTGCATTTTCCTTTAAAATCTTTAAGTTATCAGTGGTAAAGGAAATGACTTCTGGTCACAGAAGTGTTTTGTTTTTTACTTTAATTTTTGTTAGTTCCTGTTTGCAGTACAACATGGTCACATTCCTTGTGGGGAGATGGCACTTGTACCCAATGCATCTTCATTCTCTTTCTCATAGCCTTCCCTTCTTCTCCCCCCACCCCACATCTGTTGGGTCCCTTCATATTAGAAAAAATTTATCCACCTATTTATTATTATGTATCTTTTATTTTGCTTTGCATTTATTTCTGGGTTTCTTACATAAGAGATAGTATGAAATATTTAAGTTTTGTCTGATTTATTTCACTTAACAATATGATTTCGCAGTGCATAAATTTTACTACAAATGACTGAGGTTTATGCATCATGTGGCAGAGTCATTGAGGTATCTCAGGCATCAGAGGAGGGTGAGCCCCATCCATACCTGCACCAGGGCTTGAGCTCTGGATGACAAGAGGTTCATGGTGCCAAACACCACTTGCTTCTCTTAGGAGCAATAAGTAAGGAGATACGGGGAGACTGATGCCCCTGTTGTTCTAGTGCTCTACTGGGGTTAAATGGGCACCAGAGCCTCAATGCTGAGTTTTTCCCAGACAAGGCTTATAGATGAAAAGACAAGGAAATTAGAATTCAGTTCTGAGTCATTATATCATCAATATGCACATTAGACACAATGCTTCAGGTTCAGTACATGGAATTAGAAAAATAAAACTTGATTTTGGGTGAATCCATCTGTATGTGATATTTGATAGATAAAGTGTGCCACACGGTGCAAGAATTATCTGCTGGTCTCCAAGGAGATTCCAGTAAAAGTTATCATTTCATTTGCCTTCATGCTACACTCTGAGTTGTTTTTGTTCCTTTTCCACAAAGTTTGAATGCATTAACCATGGCCTGCATCTTTTCATCCAGAGAACAGAAAGACAACACAAACTTCTAGATTATAATTTTTGAAGGTCAGTTGTTTTGTGTCCTAATTTTCATTGAGTGAAGTAAAAGGCTTTCAGTAGATGCAGAAGAAAGGGGTGGCAAGGATCTCAGTGTCCTCAGGCTTGAGTTGCCCCCCTGTCTAATCACCTTGTCACTTACCACAGCCTGAGTAGAAGAGCAAGTGCAAAGAGCACAGTGCAGCCAGCAGGGTCTTCTCACAGGACCACTCAGTGTGCTTCTCCAGCTTGGTCAGATCCAGCACCTGAGGTTCTCTCAACAGCACAGGCATCTGTTAAGGTGGAACAATTAAAGCACGCTCTGGTCCTTATGATTCCCATATTGTTTCTAACTGAGCACCCTTCCAAATATTTTCAAAATATTTTGTCGATGTCTACCCTATGTCTAGTGTTTTAGGAAACATCCATAAAATATACAAAAAATGAGCAAGAAATTTCCCATGAAAATTTATATTTCACCATACCAAGGATAGACATTTAAAAATAGAAAACTAAATATATACATGATGAACATGCGTAGATACTAATTTAAAAACATACTTCATGTATGAAATAAACTACTTGTAAAAGTTAGTTGACATTTATTTTAGCCAAGAAAACCCTTGAGTGGGAATTCAGATTATCTACTGACCAGTTTTCCCAGGAAAGCATTTATCTCCCTATTGTGTATATAGTAAATGATGGGGTTCAAAAATGAAGGCACTATGGTGTAGAACATGGCAGTCAGCAGATTCTTAAGGGATGGTTTCTTTGCAATGGGATCTAAGGCAGCTTTTGACCCCAAAACGACAAACCAAAGGAGAATGGCCAGCTGTGGCGAACAGGTGAACATGGCTTTATTATGAGCTTCCCTTGAATGGATCTTAAGTACAGTTGAAAATATATTAATGTATGAAATAAATATAAAGACATTACATAATGAGACAATGAAAACACAAAAAACATTGATAATAAATTCTGAATACGGGACACTTGATGACAATATTCTCAGAATTTGAGGAATATTACATAAATATTGCTAGATCACATTGGTTTGGTGAAGGGAAGCCTGAACATACAGTCTGTGTGGACAGCAGAGTAGACCAGACCAGAGGCCCATGAGCCAGCTGTGACCTGGGAGCACAGACTTGGGGTGATAATGAGCCCATAGTGCAGAAGGTAGCAAATGGCCATGTAGTGATCATAGGACAGGACTGCCAGGAGGTCAAATTCCTGCACTTCAAAAAGTATATATAGGAAAATCTGTGCAATACACTCTTTCAGGGAGATCCTCTTATTTCCTGTCATGGAATTCACTGTGGCCTTGAGAACAATAACTGAGATGCTTCCAAGTTCTATGAGAGCCACATTGCTTATAAAACAGTTCATAGGAGAGTGCAGACGTGCCTGTTATGATGAAAGTGTTAGTCACAAGTTCCCTGTTAGTGCTCCCAGATAAATCACTAGGAACAGCACACCTTGCAGAACCTGGAGTTCCTGGGAGCCTGCAAAATCCATGAGGAGGAGTTCTGTGAAGATGGTGAGGTTGTCCATGTCTGCCCACCTGCCATGGTCTCTGCAGAGTCAGAGGTTAAAGTGAGCAGACCATGCTATAAGCAGAATGGAGAGCACCCATTAGAACTACAAAGTGGCTTCTAGTAAGGAACATGGGATAGAGTAAATGGACATAGTTATCTTGAAATACAGTGAATGCACATTTTCCATTTCAATTTCCTTTCCCAAACTGCTGATACATATTCTATTAGTTTGTATAATCATCAAATGTGAGAACTAATCAATAAAGTACTTAAAGTGCAGCAAAGTCCCAGCAATCTTTAATTATTTGGCATATTTAATCATTTATAAATCTACAGGACACCTTGAGTGTTTTTCCTTTTGCTTCACTTTTGTGTGGCTTTCCATGACCAATTCTATGAGAGCATCTGTAACAACTCCAGATATTCAAAATCCCACATCTGCTCCCCATTCTCTAGGTCCTACAGGAGAAGAACGACTGTGATGCAGCCCCTCTTGTAGCTGGTGATGTCATCAGTTTTCCCCTAATAGATCTAATGCATGAACCTGATCATGTTTGATGAAGACTTTGATTTTAATGAAACCAGGCCAGTCACATGGCACCATTCTCTTACTTCAGATGCTCTTTCAGACTTGTGTGTGAGCCCTTTCTTTCACCCTTTGCACGATCATCTGTGCAAGATGCTATTTACTGTAGGAAGTAAAAATTGTATTTTATATTGGCAACACACAAGGTGTTCCCGTCTTGTACAGCCTTGTCTGTGTATTTTGTAAAAAGAAGGAAAAGAAAGAAAGAAAGAAAGAAAAAAGAAAGAAAGAAAGAAAGGAAAAAGAAAGAAAGAAAGAAAGAAAGATTTTGAAGTAGTTTTCATACCTATGGTCTTCACCTCAGAATGGATTCTAATATTTAATGAGTTGCCAACTTTCTACTCACAAATTCCCTCTGCTTGCTTTCATATCTTTTTTGAAAAATCTCTTCATTCTTTAATCATTATTTTAAATTTAATTTATGTACCTGTCCTTGTTTTGAACCATTCAAATCACAAATAATCTGTTTACAAGTTACCTTTTCAGAGTTAAAATTAGTTATAAGAAGAGGTCTAATCTCAGTATTATTTTATTTTCATTGGCAAAAAACAGAATTGAGGGATTATAATATTAAAAAGTATTGTCATCTTAACTTTAATACTTTATAGGTATTTACACTGTCATTACAGCATTCACAATTATGCTTTTCATGTGCATAAAAATAATGATTTCCTGACAGTGGTACATTCATATGCCTTTCAATGTTTTCAAATATTTTATAGGAATTTTTAGCGTGGTAATTCTTTGAATTACATGTGTTTTTTATCACCCAGTATCCTTATTTCTCTAGTGAAGAGAAAACCTTTTTAGCACAGAATGTCAGTTTCAAAACCAATGCTACCCAATGAGGCTGATACAACAACATGGTGTAGATCACTGCTGCAAACCACACTACAGTGATTTTTGTTTTTGTTTTTTTGTGGTGCTGGGGATCAAATTCAAGACCTTGTGCTTGCAAGGCAGGCCTTGTGCCACTGAGCTAAATCCCCAGCCAAATATAGCAAGTTTTAATTTCCTAAATCAAAATAACAGATGGGGTAATTAGAAATCTGGTTTCCTTTTTCCATTTCTTCTTATTACATGTCCTTCTTTATCAGAGCATACAAATTCTCAAAGTTCCCTGAGCTGAATTCAGCTTACATTTCCATTCTGCACAGCACATCCTGATCATGAGCAGAAGAGGAAATCCAAGGATTATCCCCTCTTATTTATTTTCTTAGTGATACATTAGAATTATATGGCCCACAATTTTAAAATGTGGATGACAGAATGAGCATGATTGCTAATTCCCCATAATTGGGAAATGGGTTAAATATAATAATACATATAAGAAATCAGCACTATGATTTTATATAATATGAAATCCAGGTTTTATAAAAATTGACCACAATAATGACTATACTAGAAATCTCAACTTTTTATAATGTAAGGACAAGGTTTGCTTTCATGAATTTATTTCCATGGAATGCCCTCATAAATTTCATTAGCTTGAAGATTTTTTAGTTACCTTTTCAAATCCAGATCAAGGAAATATTAAATTTGCATGTGCTGATGCTCTATCCCAGGGTAAATTTCCCTCACTATGATTTCAGCCTTTGGACCTGAGCCACATATGAAGCACAACACTAAAAAAATCACTGGAATATGTAAGTAATTAAAATAAACACCAGAAACTGATAGTCTGTCTATTCTACAAATACACATACATCATGTGGAACTGAAATAATTACCTTAGCTTAAGATTTTGAAGTCCGTATTTCACAGGTACTAGTATATGACTTATCCATTACTAATGTTAGTGGAAATGCAGAAATTCACATGCACAAATTTACCTGAGAAGTGAAGCAGAGTCTAACTTCAACAACATGAATGTTGCTTTTACTTGATATGAAGAGACTTGATGAGATCCTTGCTCCTGCTTCTTTCTTCAGTGACTAAATGCAAGCTCACTTCTCAATGAGACTCCCACTGTGGAAGAGGCATGCACCCCAGCTTTTGAAATACCTATGAGCCTGGTGAGTATTCACCAAGGATGTGTGGGGGTCACACATCTGATTTGCTCTGGGAACCTGGTTATCTCAGGCCTCTAACTGTCCAGGATGCCACACCACTGAGTCTAATGAAATTTCCAATAGAGTTTGTTATAAACAAGTTCATGCATGTGACCCCTAAAAAAAGAAATGTATTTCATGCATTAGTGGAGTTTCACTGAATTTTCAAGTTCAGAACTAATTATAAAGTTAATTTACTTACGCTACAGTAAATCCCTGAAGTGTCGGCATTGCACATTCTGTGTGCTGTGATTGGAAGAGGGGTGTCATCCCTTGAGTCTGTTTTCCAGAGACAATACAAAATGTTACAAAATCACACACAACCCATAGAGAGGCTAAACATTTAAAATCAGAGCATGAAAAATTCATTGATAGAGCTTCAGTTCCAAACCTTGAATTATTCTTTAAGAAATCAGATGTTGTTTTGTGGAATAAATGAAGAATACCAGCAATGTAAAAAGGTACAATTACAGTTGTGACCTTGTTTGTCCTATATCAATGGAAGGCAGTTTCTTTTTTGTTCAACCAATTCCACAAGATGCCCCAGCAGGAGGTTTCTCTTCAGAAGAACGTAACTCCTGCACATCTTACCCAGGCTCAGGGACCAAGGCTCCTCTCCCCTGTTGCCACAAAGCTTCCTTGTCCTCAGTGTAGATTTTATGATGGTACATGGATAGATAGTATAGTAAGTAGGAACTTGTAATCCTTCAGGAAACCTAGCTCAACACTATATGTATCCTGTGCCTTGGTCTGTTTTGTCCTCAGCACAACAAAATGCCTGTGGTGATAAATTTACTTTTTCAATGTATTTATCAAACAGTCCTGGATTTCCAAGATCATGGCATGGGCACTGCTACTGGTTAAGCACCTCACAGCAGCTGGCTCTATTGAAGCAAACTTTTGGTAAACAGGTCACTCCTAAAGCAATCTATAAATCTCTTCTGAGGATTCTAAACCAAAATTTATTTGCCTATCAGTAGGCCCACCTGTTAAAGCTTCAATCATCAATCATTCCCCTCACAGAGGAGAACCTGTGTTAGGGGACAGAACATAGAGAACCCACAGCATTGTATTAAACAGGAGTATTTTCATGATCTTACAGATTCTCTGGTTTACCTTGTAATGAAATTTAATCAAAATATCAGATGTACTGTTTGACTCTTTAGGGTTAAGTATTATTTTCACACATGCAGTTTGGTAGCTTCAATGTAGTGCTACACAAAACCTATAGTGAGGGTTTTACAGTTAAAGTATGCCACTATTTGAATAAGAAAATCAAACAAGAGACAATGCAACAATTCAGAGACAAATTTACAACTAATTTTCTGTTTAGTAACATTCAAGAATGTCCTAATCTTCAATAATGGAGCCTCAGACATGCTCCATTACTGATCCTTCCCTAATGGTGCAAACAAAGGCCCACAGCATCCTACAGGGATGTGTGTGTCCAAAATATAATTTTATCTGTGAAGGATTGATTGAGCTAGATTACATGTGAGCAAGTTCGTGTTGCAGAAAGTGGAAAGAAAATTCTATTGATACCAGGATCACTCATAGCTAATTGAAACTCAATATTTGCCTATAAATCTTAATTTGCACTAAAGCACAAAGAAGAATTTGGCATTGGGCATAAGCTCATCTAAGTGGACATCTTTTTGGAAAATGCTACTACACTGGCTTGGCTTAAATGTAAATAAATTTATGACAAGAAATTTAGCTCAAATATTGTCAACTGCAGCTAAAGCTATCATTGCTCAAAAAATTCTCCTTCTCTTTGAAAATTGATATAGACAATGGGATTTCCTTGTGCCATATGTTAGATGAACATCAGAGATTGTGATGACTACCAACACCTAGTGTTGTACTTGGATAAATCCATTTCATGTGGTAGAAACTCTGCTGAAAAACATTTACATATGAGCCACCGAGGTAATGCAAATCCTTCAGTGGCTCATTTATGATGTACTCACTTTGGTTGGTTGGTTTGCTCAGGGTTCTTCATGAAGAATATACTCAGTCACTTACTATAGTCTTCCTTCATCCATTCTAATTTTCTCCCCCATGTGCTGTAATTATCAGGACTGTTACAGGCTCATATACAGATATCTACAGTCTGTCAAATGTCACACTCTGGTTAGAATAATGAGAAAATGATAGTATAAAGAAACATCTAAGTAACTTGACATCATGAATTGTAATTTCTGTACTAGGACCAAATAAATAAATTTTGACAATAACAGAGAGTGGCACCAATGCTGAAGGATTTGGACAATCATTTGAATATGGGCTACTGAGTGTGATAATTTGGCTTTATTGCCAGATTGACTGGGCTGGGAGCCACCCATGGGAGGAGTAAAGCACACTTATGGGTGTATCTCTCTGGGTCATGGAGACATGACCTTAAGTTTTATACTTGATCTCTAACCCCTTCCTTTCTGGCACTACTCCCTTGCTCTAGACCTTGGCTTCATCATGGCCTTCAGTCATGATGTTCCTGACTTGGAGGCAGCTGCCCAGGACAAAATCCTCTGAGAGCATTAGCCAAATCAAATGTCTACTCTTTTAACTTGCGGGTGTCATATGTTTGGTCCCTCTCTACATAAATAGGATCCTGTACTGTGAAACAAAAAAGTAGCTAAATAAATTTTAACCATCAAGAGAGACTTCTCTAGATCAAAAGCTCCAGCACTCTGAAAAAGGAGATCAAAGACAATATCAGAAAATAGAAATTAGGTTCAGTTACTGTGGAAACTGAAACAATATTACCAAAATGGCCATACTTCCAAAATTGATGCACATATTTATAACCATCTCAATAAAAATAAATATCGTTGTTCACTCCAAATAGAAATCAATTCTAAAGTATTTATGGAATCAGAAGGGACCCAGAATAGCAACAGCAATCCTGAGTAACAAAATCAAACCAAAAGGCATGCATCACAATCCAGGACTTCAAGTTATACTACAAACCTCTTATGGTGAATACATTATATTGAAATAAAAACAGACATGTGGTTCCATGTAACACAATATAGGGTGTAGAAACTGCTCCAGGGACTTTCAGCTATCTGATCTTTAATGAAGGAACCAAGGTCATACTCTGGAGGAAAGATATCCTCTGTAATAAATTATAATGCATAAGCTGGCTATACATATGCAGAAGGTTGATTGTCTACCCATAGCTCA
>NW_004624919.1:2030535-2041630 GCF_000247695.1 Heterocephalus glaber
TAGAATGAGCTATGCACTTTGAGTTTCAAAGTTCCTAGCTCCTCTGCCACAACAGACCAGCCACTCCCTTCCTGTCTCCCAGGGCCAATCAGAACACAGTTTCCTGTATACAGTATTCATGTGTAATAATTTTATTTCTTCTAGAAACATAGTGAGAAGGGAAAAGAAATTCTTGAGAGGTGGAATTGTCAACTTTCCCATTGCTGGAATAAAATACTCAAAACCAACACCATAGAGGAGGAGAAATTTATTTTACCCTTAGATTTGAGATGATTCAGTCCATGGTTCCCTGGCTCCAAGCAATAATGGTAATGCAGAAGTGATCTCAGAGGAGAGGTGCTCACCCCATGCCAGCCAGGAAACAGACACAGAGAGGAGGCACTGGGAGGAGAGTTTTTCTGCAGTGATCACCTCCAACCTGGCCCCACCTCCCAGCAGGACAGTCAGCTACTGAACTCCCCAGAATGAATGCACTGATGAGGACAGCGTGCATGATCCAGTCAAGATCCAAACACATACGTGGCTCTAGAGGGACAGTTTAGATCTAAACAAAATGGTTTTTGATGTGGTCATAAAACCATCAGTAGGAGCCACTGAAAGTATCACCAATAGGACATTTAATACATACTATGTGTGTGTGTCTGTTACCAAAGGTCACACTTGCGCATGTGGAATATCTCAGATATACCTAGAAATTTCATTGTTTTATGTAAAAAAAATAGTGTTTTGAAATCATTGAATTATGCAAAGTGCTTGAGAGTTCATTTAACTTGGGATTTATTAGAGATTTTTTTTATTCTGTAGTAACAAAGAGAAAAAAACCTCATTCCAACTCTTCAACAGATCACTGGATTCCATTCTGGAAGGTAGCATCCAGGGAGGGAAGGCAGCCCCTGAAGGTGCAGGGCTTTATTTGAGTGAGAACATCAGCCCAGAACTGTGACACAGCCCCCTCAGTGAACCCTATGTAACAGGCCTAGGTCTTCCCTACAGAAGGTGCTGCTGCTGCCACCACTGAGGTCTCTGCACCCAGAGCTTCTCAGACAGTCTGTGAATAGCCCCTCTTTTCACACCCAGCTCTTGTGAGCATCTCCTTCCACATCACCAGTGTAGGATGAACCAGAGACATGGAAGTGTTTGTTCTGTGACTTTTGATTCCCTTAGGGAATCAATTTTTTCCAATAAACTTCTCAAAATGGCTTCTGATCAGACCTCTAAATATGGTGGCACTGCAGTGTATTTCTTCTTCAATGCTAGCTTACCATGCTGAAAGAGTCATTTTCAGAGTAAAACATTCTCTGCTTTGCAGCTTGCAAGAAGCATTGTTTTTCTTGGTGGTGCTACAGGTCTGTTGTTTCTCACTGGGGCTGAAGGTTCTTTTTGAGATTACATTGTGCTTACTGGGTCAGGTTCAGGAGGGAATTCTTTCAAATTCATGTTACTTATCTTGCAGTATCCTGAGTGAATAAAGAACAGAATAAAGAAAGAAATTGCCTGCCAGTATTCCTCATGAACCTACATGTAATATCCCCAATGAAGTACAGGCAAAACAAATTCAACACAACATTAAAAGTAGTTTTAGCATGATCACATGGGAGTTACCCTTGGGAGGTGAATTTGCTGCATGCAAATCAGTGTATGTGATACAATGGATTGACAGGATCAAGGACAGATTTATAGATTATCTCAATAGATGCAGAAAATCATTTGACAAAATTCAACTTTCATGATCAAAATTCTCCACAGAAAACAATCCAGTCATCATACAACTATAAATCCATATTCACACACCCTAGTTCCAGGCACCTTCAAAAAGCCCTATCTATAAAGCATGAGGGTTTCTGAGGACAAAGAGTTACAAGCCAAAGCACATATAATAGAGCAATCCCATCCCAGGTATGTAAGAAAGACATATATCCATCTACTGGAGAAATACTCTCATCTCTTGTTCACTGTAGCTCTGTTGACATGAAAGCAACCTAGGAGTCCCTTGTCAGATAAGGAGAGAAAAATTCAGCATATACACTAATGAAATTGAAGTGTATAGTATTAAAATCAGGGAAATCCTGGCACCTTATATAAATACACAATTGTCACCTATAAATAGATAAAGCTGGAGAAGAACAGATGTAGACTCCTCTGTGATAACACATTGAAAGTTGAGGTATCTCAGGTATCAGAGGAGGGTGAGCCATGTCCAGACCTTCACCAGGGCATGAGATATGGATGGCATGAGGTCCATGCTGTGAAACACTACTAGCTTCTTCCAGGAGCAATAAGTACGGAGACTCAGGGATCCTGATGTGCCTGCAGTTCCAGGGCTGGACTGGGGCAAAATGGGCACCAGTGCCTTAATACTGAGGTTTTCTTAGATAAGCCGTCTGGAAAAACATCTAGGCAAATTTGTGATTCAGTTATGAGCCACAAAATTTCCAATACTCCGCTTGATTTAAGCACTAGGTTGCAGGATCTGGTCTTGGGTGTCAGGAAAAGAAAACAGTTTGCATTATTTATCAATCCATTTGTATGCACTATTTGATGAGAAAAATGTACCACACATGCAAGCATTACCTGTCACTCCCCAGGTAAATACCAGGAACTGTTATCTGTTATTGTCTCCATGATACAATGTGATAATATTTTTCTTAATGAACAAATTTGAGTAAATAAAGCATGAGGTTCATCTATTCATTCAGAACACAGGGTGAAAGCAAACCTTCCAAAATAAAATTTTGGGGAAGTTCAATTGTTTTGTGTCCTACTTTTCACTGAGTGAATCAAAATGTTTTAGCAAATGCAGCAAAGAGGCATGTGATGATCTCAGCATTGATCACCCCATCTTGTTCTCAGGCCCAAGTTTTCACCCTGCCTAATATCCTTGTTACTGATCCCAGCCTGAATGGAAGAGCAAGTGCAAAGAGCACAGTGCAGACAGCAGGATCTTCTCACAGGACCACTCAGTGCACTTCTCCAGGTTGGTCAGATCCATCACCTGAGGTTCTCTCAACAGCACAGGTGTCTGTTAAGGTTGAACACATAACTCATGCCCTGTTCATTATAGTGCCTATCTTTACTCTTAACTTCATATATCAAAAATATTTTTAAAACATTTTCTCAAAATAGACAAGACTTCTAGTGTTTCAGGAAAGGGATATAAAAAGTACTAAGCAAGAAAATTGAGATATACACTTGTACTTCACCATAAAAAACATATACAGAGACAAATAAAGACAACAAAAATACACAGAGTCAGCTAAAAATGAACAGTGCACAGGTGTAGGTCAAAATTTAAGAATACATATCATTAATGAATAAAACTACTTTCCAAAGATAGATGAGGTTTTAGTTTTGGTCAAGAAATTTTTCACTGAAAGCTCAGGGAATCTCTTGAACATTCTTTACAGAACTGCATTGATCTCCCTGTTGCATAGACAGTAGATGATGGGGTTCACAAATGGGGGCACCATGGTGTAGAATGTGGCAGTCAACAGATTCTTAAGGGATGGTTGCTTTGCAATGGGACCTAAGACAGCCACTGACCATAGATGAGAAACAAAAGGAGAATGGCCAGCGGTGGAGTACAGGTGGACATGGCTTTATTATGGCATTCCACTAAACAAGTCTTAAGCACAGTTGAAAATATATTAACATATGACACTAACATAAAGGCAAAACACACTGATACAATGCAAAGACTTACAGCAAGGAGTACAAATTCAGAAAACTGGACATATGAGGATGAAATCCTCAGAATTTGAGGAATTTCACAGAAATATTGCTGGATCACATTGGTCTTGGTGAAGGGAAAACTGAATAGTGTACCTGCATGGATAGCAGAGTAGACCAGACCAGAGGCCCAGGAGCCAGCTGTGGCCTGGGAGCACAGACTCAGGGTGATGGTGAGCCCATAGTGCAGAGAGTGGCAAATGGCCATGTAGTGCTCGTAGGACATGACCACCAACAGGGCAGTCTCCACAGCTGCAAAAAGACATAGAGGAAAATTTGTGTAGCACACTGTCAGGGATATCTTCTTACTGCCTGTCATGGTATTCACTATGGCCTTGGGAACAATTACTGAGATGCTGCCGAGGTCTATGAAGACCATGTTGCTTATAAAAAGGTACATGGGAGAGTGAAGATGTGTGTCTGTCATGATGACAGTGACAGTCACAAGATTCCCTGTTAGCACTCCCAGATAAATCACTAAAAACAGCACACCTTGCAGAACCTGGAGCTCCTGGGAGCCTGTGACATCCATGAGGAGGAATTCTGTGAAGACAGTGAGTTTGCCCATGTCTGCCCACCTGCTGTGGTCTCTACAGAGTCAGAGGCTAAAGTGAGCAGAGGATGCCACGAGGAGGACACTGAGCACCCATTAGACCTACAGTGTGTCTTCTAATAAGGAACTGAGGAGACAATAAGTGGATAAAATAAAGTATCTTGAAATCTAGTGAATGTAAATATTTCTGTTTTGATTTTCTTTCCCCAAACCTCTGATACTTTTTAATTTTTATGCTTATAAGATGAGAGAATTAAGCAATACAGTATTTAAAATGAAATCAAGTTCCACAAATCTTTCATTTTTCAGTTCTTTCAAAATGACTTTTTAAATTTTATCTGGACATCTCAAATATTTTTTCCCATTTACTTCAGTCTTGTGTGGTGATCCCACACCCATTGTAGGAGAGATTCTCTGTCAGCCATTGAGTTTGGAAATTCTTCATCTGTTCCTCATTCTCTAGGTCCTAGCATGGAGAATGACTGAGATGTGGCCCTTCTGTGCCGATGCTTTCCTCAGTTTTCACTAACAAATCTAATGCATGAACCCGAGCCTTCTTTAAAAATGTGTGAGACCCAAATTAGCAATTTAGCAATACGAGCACCATGTTGAGAACATTCTCCTCCGTTTCGCAAATATGTGACTTCCAGCTGCACTCTGTCTCCCGGGAGAAAACCCCACCCCTAACCGATGCATGTATCCACAAGGTAAAATAAAAAGAAACTGTATTTCAGGTAATCTGCAACAAACCATTACCCAGGGGAAAGGGAAGAACTAATTGTGCTTATCTTGGCTTCTGTAATCAGCTCTGCAACAATCTGTAACCCAGGGGAATGGGAGGAGGGACTTTTTCTGTGTTTTTTTTCCATTTAAATATGCAGTTCTCATTTCAGTTGGGGCCTTTGTCCTCCGACTTGGTTGGAGTGTACATGGGTCCCAGCTGGAAAATAAAGTTCTCCAGTAAGATCCCAAGACTGTGTCTTGCTTTGAGAGTTGGTCGTCAATCTAATTCGGGTATGAGGTCCAACAATTTTGATCTAAAGGACCCCAGGCTGGTCACACTGGACATTTCTCTCTCTTCAGATGATCTTCAAGTCTAGTGTGTGATCCCTTTTTGTCCCTCTTTGCACTGTTATTTATGCAAGGAGTGATGTCATATTGGATGCAAAAGTTTGATTTTCCTACTGGAAGTATATTTCCTATTCCATTCTGATATGTATTTGTCTGCATAGTTTTAAAAATAATTTGAAATACTCCTCCTAGTTTCAAACTTCCACTGGATATGGATTCTAACATTTAATGAGGTGACAACTTTCTTTGCAGACCTCCCCTTTGTTTGATTTTAGAGCTTTTGTAAAATCTCTTTATTATAAAATTATTTTAACCTGAATTCATTTACCTCTGCTTGTTTTGAAGCATTCAAATAGTAAAAAAATTTGCCTAATTTTGTTTTCAGTATTCAAATTAGTCATACTGAGTGATATCATCTTCATTTTATTTTATGTCTATTGATAAAAAGAGAATTGGATTATTATAATATTGAAAACATTTTCTCTGGCATTTGTAATATTTTGTAGATAATTACTTTCCCATAAAAAATTTACCATTTTTCTACCTTGTATTTGTGTAGTAATAATGATTTGCTTACAGGGGTGTTTTACAAAAATATTTTATTGGAATTGGTTTGTCTGGTAATTCTTTGACATACATGTGGTTTCTTCTCTTAGCCATATTTGTAATGAAAAGACAATCATTTGAGCACAGAATATCATGATCTAAAGCAAATTAACTGATGAAGCTGTTACTGCTGACAGGGTGAGGATCACAGATACAAACTACACTATGGCGATTGTATTTCCTTTGTCAAAATGACAGATAGGGGTCATCATAATCAATTAGTTTCATTCTCCATCTCTTCTTTCTATGTATTCTTCCTCTCAGTGTAAACAAATTCTCATTTCCCTGAGCTGAATTCACCTTACCTTTCCAGTCTGCACACTGCACTCTGATACCGATGTGTTGAAATTATTTGGCCACAATTTAAAAATGTAAACAACAGAGTAAGTGAGGTAGTTCATTCCCCATAAGTTATTAAATGGGTGAAATATCACATTTTATCTAAAGAAGAAGGATTATCATTTTAATACTGTATGCCTTCGAGTTAACATCAAATTGAGCATAATAGTGACCACAATAGACATCTCAGACTTTATTCTTTTGCTAATTTAAAAACTATGTTTAAACACTATGGTTTGATTTCCATGAAATGCTCTTGTAAATTTCATCTGCTTATAGATTTGTTCATTTCTTCATTACCTTTTAGAATCTACCTCAAGTCATCATTAAGTTAGCATGGATTGATGCTCTGTTCCATGGTAATTTTCAATCACTATAATTCCTATCTCCTGACTTGGGCCTTAAATGAAACACAGCTCCTCCTGGACCATTTGAAAAACTAACTGCTGAAGGGAAACTGTAGAATTGGGAACAATCTGTCTATTTTATAGTACTCATACCTCAGATGCGGCTGATATAGTTACATTAGCTTAAGACTTTGCAGTATACTTGTATGTGTCTTATACATTACTAATATTAACAGAAATACAGAAATTAACATGTACAAAATTACCTGAGCAGTGCAGTAATGAGTCTTAACTTCACTAACATGGATGTTGCATGTGTTCAGTGTTAAGAGACTTAATGGGATCCTTGCTCCTGCTTCTTTCTTCAGTGAGTAAATGCAAACTCACTTCTCAGGGAGACTCCCAGTGTGGACCGTGTGGGCAGCCCTGCTTCTGAAATACCCATGAGCCTGCTGAGTCTTCACCAAGGCCCTGTGAGTGTCACACTTCTGATGAGCTCTGGGGACCTGGTCATCCCATGTTTCCTCCAGCCTCTAATTGGTGAGCATTCTTGGCCACAACTTTGAGACTAATTACATTTCCAATAGAGTCTTCAGAAATAGTTTATTCATGTGACATAATAAAGAGGAAGTATTCAGATATGATTCATATGTTGCTAGATATTCAGTGAATTTTCCAGTTCACAACTTATTATAAAATTAATTTACTTACATTTTAATAAATCCCTAAAACATTGGCCTCATAGTCAGCATGCTGTGACTGGAAGAGGGACATAACTCTGTGGGTTGAAGTTTTCCAAAGAAACAATACATGATATTACAAAATTATGCATGTCATACAAAGTGCTAGAAAAATCAAAATCAGAGTATGATAAATTCATTTATAGGCCTTCAGTTGCTTTCATTCAATTATTATTTAAGAAATCATAAGTTGTTTTGTATCATGGTGGAATAAATTATGAATATCAGGATTAAATGATGAAACTCCTCCCCTTTCTAATCCTATATCAATGCAAAGCAATATTTTTCTTGTTGTTTATCCAAGCTCATTGAATGCCCTGGCCAGGAGGTTTCTCCTTGGAAGCAGATGACTTCTGCACAGCATGCCCAAGCTCATGGACCAAGGCTCCTCTCCTCTAATGTCATGGAGCTCCTTTGTCCTCAGTGTAGGTTTTAGGTTTTTACATGGAAAGATACTGTGTACATGGGACTTTGTAACGAATAGCTTCTTCAGGAAGCTTAGGTGAAGCCTACATGTGTAGTGTCTTCATTGCTTTTTGCTTAACATAGCAAAATACTTTATTTCTTTAATGTATTTTTTTAACAAACAGTTTTGAAGCGCCAAAGGAATGGCACAGGCATTGGTGAGCAGCTAATGGCAGAAAGTTATCACATGGAGAGGGAAAGAGAGAGACAGAGACAGAGAGAGACAGGGACAGAGTCAGAGACACACACACCAAGACAGAAAAATGAATAATGTGACTAATGATAAAGGAAGAGAGTGGAGTGGGAAAGGTGGGTCTTGGTCCTAGCAGCTTGGCCTTTTGAAGGAAAATCCTCTTTTGCTAAACAGTTCTTTGCTGTGAGAAGTAAATTAATCTTTTCTGAGGATTTTACTCCATAATTCCCTTACCTCTCCATACAGTGCACTTCTTAGTGTTCTATCGTTTCTTGTTACCCCTACACTGGGGAACTTGCCTTCAGGAGGTGAACCTCTCAATCACAGCATCTTATCAGTCATTAAGTATTTTCATATTAAAAGTTCTCTGATTTATCTTTTTTTCTGTATTAGGGATCAAACTCAGGAGCTTGCACTTGCGAGGCAGGCGGTGGCACCACTGAGCTAAACCCCTGGCTCTGATTTATCTTTTAACAGATTTCATTGATGTATCAAGTATAATATTTGATCCTTTATTATTAGACATTTATGTTCATGCCATCAAATTGCTGGTTTTAACTTTGCACTAGGCAAAACCTACATCGAGAATTTTATAATTAACTTATGCAATAAATTGAATAAAAAACCAAATGAGAAATAATGGAACATTAGACAAATTCATGATTCTGATCATGTGGTTTTCAGTAGCATTCAAGTTTATCTTACACTTTTATAAAGGAGCCTCAGA
This sequence comes from Heterocephalus glaber, assembly GCF_000247695.1. Next base: position 2,039,303 of record NW_004624919.1, read on the forward strand.
CATGTATATAACTATTGCTTCCCTAATGGTGGAAACAAATGCCCTAAGCATTCCACAGGACGCTCTCTACTGTGGATATCCAGGATACATTTGACCTGTGAAGTATTTAATGATCCACCATAGATGTGGGCAAGTTCATATTTCAATAGATGGAAAGAGATTTGATTAGTACCATTTTCACTCTAGCTAATTGAACCTGAACATCAGTGAGCAACTCTTAATTTGCAGTAGAGGGTGAAGAAGACTTTGGCCTCAGATATAAACCCATCTAAATAGGCATCTTTTTGCAAAATGCTCCTAAATTCTCTTTGCAAAAATGTAAATAAAATTATAATAAGAAATCTATCTCAAACATTGGCTACTACAGCCTAACAAACTATTGCAGAACCTATGGTTGCATAGAAAACTTTAATTCTCTTGAGAAATTTTTTGTTTTAGACAACATGAAATTTTTTCACTGTCTATTGGGTCAATAGGGCAGGATGGGGTGAAAGCAAACAAATCCTGCTACAGTTGGATACATGTAAAGAATCATCCAACTAATTTGACATCATCAATTGTAAATTCCAAACTAGAATCAAATATGTAAATTACAATGGTGATAGAACATGGCATCAATGCTCACATATTTGTACAATCTTTCCAAAGTGAGGACCTGACTGTCATTAAGCTTAAGTGTCAACTTGACTTGGGGGAGAGCCACCTGTGTGATTGGTTAACCTCACTTCTGTGTATCTGGCTGGGTCATGGAGGTGTGTCCTTACAGTCCATATACGGTCCCTGGTTCCTTCTTCTCTAATGCTATTTTCCTGCTATGTTTTCTGGATTTTCATAGTCTTTTTTTGACATTTTGGTCACTTTATTAAATGATATTAAATAGTTTAAATTTCAAATACTAAACTGCACTTTGAATGGTGAAAACACAGATAGTACATTGTCATACTTGAATGCTTTTCTTTAAAAACACAAATCCAGCCTTACAAAACAGGCTTAAAGGAAGAAGTGACATCTTTTCTACAGTACTTAAAATACCAAATACAGAATTGAAAAGCAGTCTAACTGAAACAAAGGCAAGTCTTCAGAGCTGTATGATTTCAGCAGCCAAAGCTGGATGATGGGCTGAAACATTACTATACCACTGGGACACAACATATACAATATCACAATACTAAGCAAAAATGCTTTACACCCAAAGAAATAAAACAGGTTACCAAAAGTGGGGAATTTAGCAGGCAAAACTGTATTGCAAGCAACATTTTAAATTGTCATTTTTAAGCCATTGCAACTATTTAAAACATCTAAAACTAATATAAAATGAGTTTTTAGTATTTTACTGATGTGATTTTTGTCTTTAAGTATTTGTTAATATTTGATATTATACTGAAAGTGCATATTATATAGCTAAAATGTCAAGTAAGAAGAGTGTATGCAAAGTGGTCCAAGTTTTATTTCAAACTCTGATTTCCTATTTCAACTATGGTGAAAAAGGTTTAAAAGGCTGCCTAACGTTTTTACATCTATGTCTACGAGTTAGTAATTAGAGACTATGTTGAAAATTCCCAGGTCTAGTAAATCAGGCTTAAAGTACTCTGGACTTGCAGAAATAGTAACTGATAACAGTCAGCCAGAGTGTACTGCCTTCAAATATTTATCTTATAAATCTTGTCTTTTTCATTTTTTTCTAAAGTAAACACATCTGCCTCAAACCCCAATTAAATAAATCTGATTGACTGTCCTCCAAGTTGGCTTCTTGACTATGCACCATGTTGGTTCCTCATGGGCTGGCCCTGTCTAACTGCCTACAAGATATCTAATTAACTTAACTATCTGCAATATATGTGTCACTTGTGTGCTAAAGAAAAAATTCTCAGCAAGTCAATTTTGGAATGATTGCAAGAAATACAATGTGATGGTGTTTCAGTATATTGGAGAACTTTGTTTCTACCTTTGCAGACAACCTAAGAGAGAAGGAGAAAAATATCACCAGGTGCATTTGGCAGTTGGCAATGGTTTACAAAGTGATGTATTGAGACAATTTTTAGACAGATATGGAAATATTAAGATATGTGAATTTTATGGAGCTACTGAAGGAAACACTTGTTTCATGAATGACACTGGGAAAATTGGGTCAGTTGGGCAAACACATTGCTTTTACAAACTTTTTTCCAATTTTAAATTGATAAAGTATGATTTTCAGAAAGATGAACCCATGAGAAATGAACAAGACTGGTGTAGTCATGTGAAAAAAGGAGAACCTGGATTTCTCCCTTCTCAGGTGAATACAAAGAATTCCTTTTTTGGTTATGCTGGATCTTACAGGGACATAAA
>NW_004624919.1:2044680-2062110 GCF_000247695.1 Heterocephalus glaber
TTTTTTTTTTTTTGGTACTGGGGATCGAACTCAGGTCCTTGCACTTTCGAGGCAGGTGGCAGAACCACTGAACTAAATCCCTGGTCTGATTTTTGCTTCTCACTGGGGGTGGTGCACACTGTAATGGTAGTGGCTGCATAAAGCCAGCCACTGACTGATACATTCCTTTCATATCAACCTGCTGGTAGGTAAAAGGACTCATAATTAAATGTGGAGGCTTTGGCATCATGAGGTGACCCAGTGTCGCTTGTTGGTAAGTCATTTGTTGCTGTTGGTGCTGATTGTACTGCTGCTGAAGCCTTCTGTTCATAAGTATTCACTGAACACAGCTTATTAACATCTGTTGTTTTGTCAGTACATCATTGTAGATTGCTTCTTTTCATTTAACATCAAGCTCTGGGCTGGTTTGTCTACTTAATACTAATGCCTGTACTTGGGCCTCTGAGAGATTCATGTTTTCCTTCCATACAGCTGAAATCATATTTTCAAGAAGCTGAATTCTCACTGCTGTCACACTATTTGTTGCTTCCACAACTTTTTCTCTTCCTTAATTAATGAGGTCCTCCAGCTGTTGATTACTCATTGCTGACAGGGCTCCCAAATTGAAAGGAATGTAATGAGTTTGAGAACTGAAAGTGACAGGGGCTAAATTGGCCCCCCAGTTGATATGTTGAAATGCATGGTCAGTCCCTTCTTTTCTGCTTCATATTCTGCCCAAGCTTCTTTTCTTTCTTCTTCAGTTAACTTTTCTTCCTCTATATGGTCCAAAAGAAAATCATATTCATAATATCCTACAATGTGTTCTTTATGTATTTGAAGAAGTTCTGTAAGTATAGTATCCTTTGGCAGCATGGGAGTATCCCACTTCTTTTTTTCTGAGTTGGGGTCATCTAGTAAGTCTGGCTCAAAAGTATAAAATTCAATAAGCTCATTCATAGTAAAATGACACTCAACCTGCTGTTGATCAACAACTCAAAAAGATAGTGACTGCCTAGTTACTTGCTGATAACAAATTTTATCTTCCATGGATCTCTGAGCTAAGAACATATACACATAAACAGGCTTAGTTTGTCCAAAGCAATAAACTCTGAATATACTCTGTATATCATAAGATGGATTCCAAGAAGCATCAAATATGATTACTCAGTTAGCAGCTATCAGATTAATTCCAAGTGATCCTGCTTGGCCAGAAATGATAAACAATTGCCCCCTCACATTAGTTTCATCATTAAATTTTTCAGCCCACTTCTTCCTTGACTATGCAGTAGTAGAACCATCTAAATGGTAGTAGTCAATGTTTCAGAGCCACTTCCTTCACCTTTATAAATAAGAGGTTAATCTTTATCTTCTGTTTTCTCCCTACTGGCCAGCTCAAAAAACTGTTCAATCAAGTTCAGGGATATGAGGGACTGCCTAAAAACAAGAACTTTATCCTCAATTTCTTCTGCCATTCAAAGAATTTCAAAGAGCAGTACCATTTTTCCAGAATGCTCTAAAACTTCAGCATCAGCATCTGTAGCAAAATCTTTGTACCAGTCTGGAGCTGGGCTTCTTTGATTAGAAGACTAAGTGGCTTTACTTTCTTCCAGCTTTAAGGAAACTGAAGTGTAATTTCCTGTTTCATCTACATTTCCTTCACCACCTCCACAAGATCTTGAATTCCAGACTTTGATCACTTCAACATCATTATCACTGCCACTACCACTTGAGCTACTATCCATTTTGCCCTGTTCCCCTTTGTTTTTTTTAATTTTTTGTATAATCATCAGAGCTTAAACTCATGGAGGTTTCACTCTGGAGCTATAAATTTGTCCATACTATCTTCATCAAAATATCCCTTATTTTCTTTGCTAATCTAGTCCAGCTGTAAACGCCAAGGATGAGTACAGATTCTACTTAATATTTGAAAATCTTGGAAAAGTTTTGCACCTGCCTTTCCTCTTCCACCTTCACTGCTGTTACCTACTCCTGTTCAGTGATCTAAGTAGTACTGATACACCTTGCACTGTATGGGAGTCATTCTCACAGCTAAGACATATTCATGTTTTGGAGGCAAGCACTTTGTTAATGCTGTATAATCTCTCCTCTGAACACATCCAGCTAACATCTCATACAGAATGTGAGCAGGATTTTTCATCACTCTGACATCTACCATGGTAGAATCTGCATACTGACCATTTTGGGTTGGATTTATAAATCTATTCCTGAACTCCTTAATAGACCCAACCAAATATTCCTTGATAAAGTTAACCATGCAATGATACTCAAGTTATTTTGAACCGATGTTCCTGTTAAAATAATCCTCCTCCTCCGCAATCAGACAGAATTCATCACTTTTGAAACAGCAGATGCTGGTTTCCTAGTGGCCTCTGCAGTGTTTGATCTGCTTCACAGCCACCTCCCCTGACTGTCATCTTGGAGTCAAACCATCATCTGGCTAGCTCCTCCCCTTCTGGGACTCTTCTGAAGGCCTCAGACATCTTATCACAGCGACACATGCACACTGGTGTTTACAGCAGCACAGCCAGTAATAGCTAGCAGGGAGGCCTGTGTCCAACCCGGAGGTGACAGGATGAAGAAATTGTGGTATTTACACACCATGGAGTACTACTCTGGCATAAAGAAGGGCACTTACAGGGAAAAGCATGCACCTTGAGACTATGATGTGAAGTACAATCAAACACATAAGCTTCACTATCACGTGGTTTCCCTTAGATGGAAACCCAGAGTACAAAACAGAGCAAAATACAAGAGAATAGGAAGAGAATGGGAAGCAAGGAGACAGGTCTTTTGCAAATAAGAAGGGGCTAAGAGCTAAAGAGGGTGAGAAGGAGTGAAGACGTGCTGTGTCCATGCACTAGCTCCCCATGGGAATGTGATGGTGATTGTCTTAGTTACTTTTCTCTCTGCCCTGAGACAAAATTGTGACACCCAAAGTTGAAGGGGAAGGGGTTTATTTAGCTTATGGTTCCTAGAGGTTTCAGTCCTTAACCAGCTGGCTCCAGGCTGGGATGGCAAATGAGCATCAGAAGAAAAACAACATGGTGTGCACAAGGCAACAAAGGTACCACGGGAGTTATCAGAGTCTCCCACCCCTTTTATTTTATTCAGACTACTTAGGGCTGCAGCACACACACCCTTAACCCCAGTGCCCTTGAGCCCAGCATCGCATCACGAATCATTTCCAGCTTCACACACTCTAGATCCAGCCTGTGACCACAGGAAGCTTTGAGGGACATCCAGACCCAGACTGCAGGAGTGATGTACTGCCAACATGGACGAATGAAAAACAAAAACTAAGAGAGGCCGCCGGCCCCTGCAGACTTCCCGTGTGTTGGAAAGAGTTTGGCCTGGAAGCAGGAAAAGAAGGTGCGGCGAAGCACAGGGGAAGGAGTCTGCAGCCATGGAGCCTGGCCAAGTGACGTGACGCCCTACTCCCTAGCCACACGTCTGCACTCCCCACCGGGGGGATGGGTCGAATATGTCTTCCTGCCTCCCAAATTTTTATAAATTAGCATTCTCACGTACAGGTACCTACTCCTCACAGAGAGCACACTCGTTATGTACTGTAAACTGCTGTTCTATGTTAATACTAGCAGAAGGTGGTCACAGCTGTAAGTAGGAGCAGTTCTAAAACACACAGAGGGAGAAAAGGGAAGACAGAGGTCTTGGAAATCCAGTGCTCCAGATCAACCATTTTGTCCCAGGCTCCCGGTTTCTCCATGCCAGCCAGACACGCGTGTTCAGAGCCCCGTTTTGCAGATGCTCCCAGGGTCTGGGGCTCTCAGGAGCACTGCTCCCCCATGGCAGGCCATCTCAGTGCGAGCGCTGGGATGCGGGCCTGGGCGGCCTGCTCCTCTCAGGACTGCAGAGGCCTGAGATCGCTGAAGGGTCAGGGGAGCAGAGCCCAGGGCACAGGCCTCAGGGTTTGGCAGGCAGGTGTGACTGCAGGTGAGCTCAGAGCAGGACACGTGTGAGCCGCACACAGACGCGATGGGGGCTGGGAGAGGCCGGGATGAGCTCAGGGTTGGGCATGAAAGCCCCCTGCGCTTGCTTCTCCAACCCTGCTCTGGGCTGAGTTGGAGCGCGGCGATGGGGAAGCTTTCAGAGCCCGCGGAGAGAACCCACGGCCCCATGGGCCTCCCACAGCTTCGTCACCACCACTCTGGGCCCGCGGGACCCTTCCCCTGCCCGCGATGCCGCCCTCAGCCTGGGTGGGAAGAGGCGGTCATCGGAGGATAGGAGGACGCGGAGGTGAGAGCCGAGCACGCCCCACAACGCTGCCGGTTCTGCTGGCCACAGCCCTGGCCAGCTGCACAGCCAGTGGCCTGGTAGACGACGGGAGGGGAAGGCGACACCCAAGGCCGCACCTCTGGGACCGGCAGGGCCAGCCCCGTCCCGCCCCGCCCCTCGCCGCCCCGCCCTGCCAGGGCTCACCAGCGCGCCCCCAGCAGCGCGGTGCCCACGGTCTCCCGATCCGCTCAGGCCCTGCCTCTGAGCCCAGCTGTGCCCCGCAGCCCCAAGCAGGCAGGGGTCAGAGGCAGGGCAGGGCTGCGCTGAGGGGAGGGACAGAGGCTAGAGCATGCGCGATCCCGCACCGAGTGGGGAAAAGCAGTCCGAGACAGGAGGATGCTCAGACACTCCCGGGACTTCACGGCCCACCGGTGGGGCACCCTGCTCCTCGGGGTTCGCAGTGCCGACCCTCCTGGCGCACTGTTCCTTTCCAGATGCACACAGAGCCTCTTCTCAGGAAAAGACAGAACCAACAGCAACTGTTTCCGCGGCTCTGGCCATGTAATCAAAACGCGCAGCGTCCTCCTCCTAGAGGTTAGGCTTCCTCGCACGGGAGGGAAAGGAGAGGGCGGCTGGAGGTCGAGGCCTCCTGTGGGGCGGCAGCGCTGTCCTGAGTCCACCTAGTCCGCTGTTTGGAGGAAGCCCGCTGCCAAACGCCTCCTGTCGCCCACCCCGGCCACAGTCAAGCTGGGCGCCCCGCTAAGGCTCCTCGGCCCGCGGGCTGGAGGGACCGGAAGACCCAGGGCCAGCTGCAGCGCCTTGGGCAGTGCAGCTCAGCTGTCCTGAGAGCGGCTAGGACTTGCAGTCATTCCGTGGAAGATCCGACCCTGGGGGAACCTATGCACACTGCAGGTGGCATCCGAGAGCCTGCTGGTTCCCGGAGGAACGCCTGTCCTGGGCCGCGTCACAGGACCGAGCCCCAGTCCCCAGGGCTCCTCAGAACCAGGCAGATCCTGCGGAGATTGCAACTTCTGCTCCTGGTGGCGTCTTTTCCTCGCGCGGGAACGGAGCTTGAGAAGGACCAGGCTTCCTCTGGGTATGAGGACCAGGGGCGAGCTCTGGGCAGAGCTACCCTCAGAGCAGAGTTGAGAACCTGCTGCCCCTGGGGGACATCGCTGCTGGCTGAGGCCACAGAGGAGGTGGCAGCCAGGCCCAAGCAGACCTGAGCCCGTTCCCCGCACCCCACCCACCACTCTAGTGCCTGGGCAAGTTTGGCCTCCTCTGCCTGGGAAGCAGAGCACTTTGGATTTACCCTGATAATTAAAACAGCTGGGCTCCCCCTGCCCCCATTTCAAGATATTTGACAGCAGGTACTTTGGCTTGTTAGATTATTCTGTGCTTGGAGAAAAATCTAGAAAGCAAAAATATTTTAAACACCAGAACTCTACAAGTGCCCTTTGGCTTACAAATGTGCCAAAGGGAGGTTGCCCCTTGCACACATGTCTTTCCAAGTGTTAAAGATATTTTCAAGTACCACTTTCTTTTTCCTGGGATTCAGTGAGGTATAATTGGGTCTTTGAAGGTGCTGCAGTTAATGTGCGCAGTCCTGTGAGTGTGCACATGCACGCACACTCTTGCTGATGTCCTCACGTTGAGGTAGTGCACACACCCATCACTTCCAACCGCCTTCTTCTGCCTCTTTCCATCTTTTTGCTTTTGCTTTCTGTGGTAAATTTAAGGAGAGATCTGCCCTCTTAACAAATGGTAAGTGCATCATACCTTATGAAATGCTGGAACCATGCAGTGAAAAGGCAACTTACAGGACAGGAGAAAATGTTTGGGAGCATGCCTCAGACAAGGGGCTAATTTCCAAAATATGCAAAAAAAAAAAGCCATATAACTCATTAGCTCAGTACATAAATAAATCTCAGTTTTTGAGATGGAAAAGGACTTGAAAGGATGCTGCTACAGAAAGTCATCAAACACCCAACAGTGCACTGAAAGATGCTGGAAGTCACTGGTCACCAGGGAAATCCACACCAGGGAGCATGGTGTGAAGTGGTACACGTGAGACAGGAAAGGATGGATAAGGATCCACATGGTGTCACTCGTATGTGGAATGCAGAAGTCGACGTCATACACTCGGGAGACAGTGGGGGTCCCAGCGGCAGGGAGCTGGCGAGTGAGCACTGTGCTCACTGGGGTCAGGAGGCTGAGTGTGGTGTCCCATTGCTCATGGAGGTCGCCAAGAATGGTGATGTTTTATGTTTCAAAATAGCCAGAAGGGAGGATTCTGAATGTTCTTACCACACAGAAATGATAAGTGCTATCAGTGATAAGGATGAGTCCATTGCACACATTGCAGTATCACACTGTACTCTACAAACACATAGGGTTTATTATGTGTCTATTAAAGATTAATTCAATTTAATTAAGCATAAACCATAACTACATGCTTGTAAGGGGGAGGTTGACAGGCTGAAATTGACAAGTTATTACAACTTATAGTTATAGAGAAGCTGGTGGTTTCAGTTCAACAGTAAGTAGAAAAAATAATTTCTATAGTGTTTAGTAATCTTAATTTGGTGTTCTATTCTGAAGTGACTGTGGAAGTTCCTATCATTCTAACACTGTCAAAACCTGCTCTTTTCTCTTATGTTATTCTCAGTAATTAATGCAGTGCTGATAAATCAGTGAACATTCCCACCAGCTCCCTGTGACACAGAAGCCTGGGCTATAGCTGGTGCTGGATGCTTGCCCAGCCTGGGGTTTGACCCCCTGCACTGCCCCAAGCAAGAGACTTGGGCCACACTGTGCATGTGGACACTTCCGGCTGAAGACAGGGTCTAGGTAGGCCTGAGGATGCCCTTCCCTCTGTCCTGTTTCCAGTCACTGGCACCAGCTGTGAGCCTACTTGGGCCACCCTGGCACCTCAGGACCTGCCCTTCCCTGGAGCTCACAGGATGCCCTCCTGTCAGCATGGCTGTGCCTTGGAAGTGGTTTTGTACTCAATATCCACTACTTAGGAAGTGCTTGTAGTAAATATGTGAATTGAGTTAAACTGTATTTGGCTTTTAGTTTTTCACACATGTAAGCATCAATAGGATGTACTCCACTACTGTGAGATCAGGATGTGTTCACTGCTCATTAGCAATCACTGTCTTAACTACTTACTCTTTAATTATTTTGGTATGAAATTTTGCTTCATTTTTTCATAGAAGTAAAAATAGTGGTTTTATATTTTCTTTCTTAATATCTACTTGTATTACATGAAAATCAAATGATGTAAGAAATCACAACATTTACTAAGTGGACATGACATTGTAAGGAAGGCCTGGGGGTGCCTTCACCTCTAATTGGATCAGCCTCAGTCATTAATTTGGTTTGGCTTTAAGAGGAGGCAATTTTGACACAGAAATGAAGTGCTGCAACTACCCAGCCTCATTAGTACCACCCACTTCACATGCAGCAATGAGTCCATGTTCTTTTTTCTTTTTTTTCCAGTACTAGGGATTGAACTCAAGACCTTGCACTTGCAAGGCAGGCAAGGTGCCACTGAGCTGAATCCCTGGTCCTTCCATGTTCTTTACAAAAGAAGTATGCAAAACTTATTTTGCAGATATGCAAAACTCCTCTATTTTTTAAATTTTAATGTTATTTTTGATTGACACACATTACTGAAAGTTGGCCTCATAGAAGCTGAGACTAGAAAGTGGTTACCAGTGCCTGGGGATGATGGAGGAGACAGGGGACAGAGCATGAGACGGGGAGTGGTGCTGCCCTTAGACACAGGAAGGAGTCCTAGGTTCTGTGCTGTTGGGTTGGACATCATGGTCAACAACAACGTGATCAGCATCTCCAGAAGCAAGGTGGGATGATGTGGAATCTTTCACCACAGACGGGTGGAGAATGTGGGGGGCTTGCTCGTGACTTTGACTGTGTCCTTGTGCTGTGTGAACATGCCTGTGTTCCTTCCTGCTTCATCCACTGGCAAATACAATCTCCCCTGGGGAAGCCCAGGCCCTGTGCCTGTTAAGCTGCCCTTGGGGAATCATTAAACACAGTGATGGTGCCCAGACCAAAGGACAGTAAGGTCACAGAGGGGGAGCTTGACCAGTAGGGTGCTCAGCGCTTCGCTTCCTCATCCTGGGGCAGCAGACTCAATCACTGAGCTGAGTCCCACAGACATGATTCAAGATTCACAGAGTCACTCTAGGCAGCCAACTCTCCATCCTGATGGGTCTGATTTGGAAGTCTCTCCTGATTTCCATCAAAGATGTTCCGTAAGATCCTCACAGGAGCTGTACCCATCCTGGACACATCCATGGATGAGTTCCTGGCTCAAAGAGCCATAAGGGGGTGGGGCCCTGTTGCAGGGGTCACTGGGGCTGAGGCTGGCTCCTCCCTTCTCCCTTCACTTCTCCCAACTGTGGTGGGAACAGGCTTTTCCCACCGGGCAATTTCTGCCTTGGGGCCAACCAACCATGGATAGAACCCACTGAAACCATGAGTCACAAGAAAAGCCTCTTCCTCTAAGTTGCAGGCAGCAGGTATTTTGTTGGGAAAGTGGATGATACAGGGTGCTTCTCAGTGTGTCTGTGGTGTTGGCCATGAGGTGATGATCTGTATGGATGAACTCAAAGGAGAGGTTCTCACGGAAAGACTTAGTACTGGATATGGGATACAAACCCCACTCCCTGGAGTACAGATTAGCTTGCTTTCTTTAAACCTCAGTTAGTCAAGGAGAACTTAGTCTTGTCAGCAAAGCCATCAAATAATGGGTATGTATCTATGTCACACATTGAACATTTTACTTCCCCTTCCCCTTCCCTCTTCTTCCTTCCCCGGATCCCTTCTCATCTGCACTGAGTCTTCCTCCCTGTTTCCTGCTACCTTTCTTTTATTTGGCTCTTAAAATTGTTTGCATTTTAAATTTCTCATATCAGAGAAACCATATGATATTTAACCTCTTGAGTAGGATGTATTTCATTTAGCATTATGGTCTTAAAATCCATCCTTTTTCCCCCAAATAACCCTATTTTCTCATTATTCTTCTCAAGACAACACTATACATGACTATATATTACAAAGCAGGTATTTTCACACTAATCATTGCCAAATATATGATAGTATCTGGGCTAGTTATGTCTTTCTGCTTATTTTTCTTTTATAAAATAAAAAAGTCAAGTACACTAAAATGATAAAATATATTACATGAATGCAGCCTGTAGAAGAAGCCAGCCAGCCAGACAAACCAGAATGTAGGTCCTGCCCCATTCCTGTAGGGCCTGAGGATGCCTATTTAACCTCTTGGTTCTGTTAGTGAAGACTGGAGTCTTGTGCAATGCATGAGACATGAGGGGTTCCTTAGTAATAGGCTAACATAACTGGTCCTGGCAGAATATATTGAGTAATAAAATTAGGGTAAAATACTCAATGCATTGTATTATAATACTTATGGAAACTCAAAAGTACACATCCCAATAAGTTTTTTTCTCAAATAACAATATTATTATGTAAATATAAAAAATTTCTAGGTGAAAAATTTGATTGTTTCATCTTTCATAATGTCAATTGTATAGATATTATGACTCAGGAAATTTCTTCTCTAAATTTCTAGTCAAATAAATCCTGATTAATCAGTCAAATATAAACACTATTATTGGCAAGTTTATATAACTATATTTCAATTTAAAAAGTAAATGAATGACATTCAGCAGAAACTTGGAGCATCACATGAGAAGGTAAAATATTCACGCTATAAATGTGGGACTTCTAAGGGAAAAGACAAAAACCAGTGCTCATTAAATACTTGAAATTTTCTCCTTGGAATAAGACTACAAAATCTTTCAGGGAAATTTCTCCCTAAGGATGACCAAATGCTGTAGTGTTCTGAATGCACAGTATATGAGGCTGACTAGGAGTAGAGGTAAACATTGGTTTGTTTCCATTCACAGATCTCCCTCTGACTGTTTTCAGAGGAAACTTCAGGGTGGCCTTTCTATTTGATCAAGACTTGAACAAAATTTCTAGGGTGATACAGTTTTCCTCAGGAAATAAAATGAATGCAGGAAAACATAAAGATAGATTACCACTAGGAAAACAAAGTGATTACAATAATTTTCAGTTCACTATATGGTTTCCTATTTTATTTCTGAGAATATTTTGTTCATGACAAATGTCTAAACAGACAACATTGGAAAAGAGTTTTTTTCAGCAAATTTAGTGCACAGTAAGTATCATTCTGAGAATAGGAGGGGATGATACTAGATAAAATGAAGAACTTAGCAAAAATTTTGTACACAAATATCCTTTGGGCCTCCTGATAAGCAATGCTAAGATGTGCAGAAAAATTAATATAGAGTTGGTGAAATGAAAGTATACAACAATGTACATATTCTGAAAAATATAAATTTTGGGAAAAATTGATTTGAATGGACAAGTAAAAAATACATTGTTTCCAGAGCTGAAGGTCCATGCTCCCGTTGGCTGCCTCATACAAGGAGGAGAAAAGTCATTTTGGTAGAAAGAAAAGGATTTATTTACTCAACAGGAGAGACATGTGCCTCTCCTCCCACAAATCTCTGTCTCCCTGTCTTACTTTCTGCCAGGGCTTTTATGTCCAGGTGACTCCAAGCTCCCTGTCTTTCCTTTCTAAGTTAAAGCAGACCATGACTTCCTGGTGTGGTATCTGAATTTTCTTTTCAGGCAGTCATTATATTATTCAGACTGAGCATAGATTCTGTGTGCAGTCATATGAGTGGAGGTTAGGAAGAGTATTCCATCTCTCAGCCAGTAGAAGCAAGAAATGCCTATTGTTAAATATCCAAAAGTTATAAAGATTACTTTTTTCTGTTACTATATGTTCAGTAATTTAATATTCATGTATAACACCTGAATATCCAGACAAAAGTTACTTTAATTAGTATAATGAGTCATCTCCAACAAAAGGACAGTGAATAATACAATAATTTTTTTTATCATAGTCAATTATATATCCTAATTCAAGATTGGTAAAACAAGTTCTGATAAGAAGCACAGTATTATAAGTCTGTTCTCTAAAGTCAAAATATCTAGGTAGTATCAGTGGGAATATGTAACTGCTCTTTTTTACATAAGTAAATTTTTTCCCCTTTTTTGGAAATAAAGTATGTGGCTAGGAGTCCTTATAATATAATATTTACTTGAGAATTGAATGTGTTAATAAAGGAATGAGATAGAAGTAGTATCAGTTTCATGCTAGAAACAAGATGTAACCCTTTAATATATGGGAAACAATTATCATTTTATGCCCATATCTATACATTGTGATTGTATTTTTTCACAATGCTTTTCATCAATTTCTAGGAACACAATGAAAAACACTGAGCCATTCACTTAAACAAAAATATTTTTGGAGCTAGGGTAATTTTTAAGATTTATTATTGAATAGAGAAGTACACCAAAACACCACGGGTAGATGGAACTACACCAGTGTGCCTGGCTTCATCCTCATGTAACTCACTGGCTCTGAAGAGATACAGCTGGTTCTCTCTGTGCTATTTCTCCTGATTTATCTGATCACTGTGCTTGGGAACATGGGGATGACACTGATTATTCACCTGGACCCCCAGCTGCACACCCCTTTGTACTTTTTTCTCACTCACCTGTCATTTCTAGACCTCAGCTACTCAAGTGTCATAACCTCTAAAACCTTACATAACTTACTGACTTTCACCAAGAGCATCTCCTTCATAGGCTGCTTCACCCAGATGTACTTTTTATAGTCTTTGTTGCTCTCAAATGTTTCATGCTCTCCTTGATGGCCTGTGATCACTATGTAGCTATTTGCTGGCCTCTGCACTGTCCAGTCATTATGTCCACAGGACTCTGCCATGACCTGCTTGCTATCTCCTATGTTATTGGCTTTGCAGATTCTACTGTGAATGTGCTTTGCATAAGCTGACTGCCCTTCTGCAGCTCTAATGTCATCCAACACTTTTTTTGTGACTCATCCCCAATTCTAGCCCTGTTCTGCATCGACACTTGTGAGGTTGAAATTATTATATTCATTTGTGCTGGGTCTAATTTAATGTTGTATCTTATCACCATATCTGGATCCTATTTGTCCATCCTCTCCACTATCCTGAAAATTAATTCCATTGCTGGAAAGAAAGAAGCCTTCTCCACTGGTGCTTCCTATCTCCTTGGAGTCACCATATTTTACAGGACTATGATCTTTATGGATCTAAAATCAAAGGCTTCCTACTACTTAGGAAAGGATCAGGTGGCTTCTATGTTTTACAGGATTGTGATCCCCATGCTGAAACTTCTTATTTACAGTCTCTGAAACAAAGAAGTGAAAAAGGCTGTTTTCCTAATCATGCAGAAGAGTGTGGGTTCTAGATAATTAAAATACAGCAGATGCTAGCCATTTAGTTTTCCACTTGTCATTTTTTCTTCTAAGAAATTCTTCAGTCTCATTCTAAAAATAAAATTCAATCTTGTTATTTCCCCTTTCCAGCTGCTCTTTACTTAACAAACATGAATTTGGACAGTTTTAGACATGAATACTTAATAATTCACATTATTATTTGGAGTTATAATTTACTTGTTAAATCTAAGATGTAAAACTATCTGTACTGTGAAGTAAAATTTTTGTGGAAAAAGAGAAAATTTTTGTACTTTATAAATTATATCATTGTAATATTTCTGCATACCTGAATTTTAGAGACTCTCATAATGAAAAAAGACTTCATTTTTCATATGTCATTCTGTTTATATTGATTATCAGCAACAACGTTTGGGGCAATTGATTTTAAGTCAAGATTACTTCATTTAGATTCTATATCTGGTGATTCTCTATCATTTGACACACACTAGTTCCCTGAAATAATAAGTTTCAGTATGCCCACCTCCATGATATATAGTAATTCCATGTCCCTCTCATCAGAAGATGGAACTAAAACTTTTAGGACAATAAAATAAATGCTACCCATTATCACCAGAATGCTTGCGTTCCTAAAATATGTTCATGTAATAAACACTACATATTTCTGAATAGTATTCCTTTATGTTTTATAAATCTCTTTTGTTTAATTTTGAATCTAACATACTGATAACAAAATTGAGTAGCAGTTTCCACTACAGGATTAGGTAATATATTGAAGTAGACTTAAATTATAGGAAAGTAATATTTCTTAATGTTGAAGACAGTTTGGAAAATGAAGACTATATATTAAAGAGAAATACTGTATCGATTGATGTCTGTTTCATGCATGTTTTTCTAAATTAGTGGTTATTAATACAAGCCTATGTATATTATTATATATTATTAATACAAGCCTATATATATATATCACAATTCCTGTCATTTCTAGAGTAATTTTTGCCACTTTCTTTATTCTTTCCTTGAGTTGCTTAGATCACAGGTGCAGAGGATGTGTGGGCAAAAGCATGAGGACTACTGCTTGCCTTTAATGCACCAGGAAATGCTGTGGTCAGATTCAGAAAAATCAAAACTTGCCATCACCCTGGAAAGAATTGAAATGAGAAAATAATGGATTGAAAACAGCTAGGAAAGCTCTAAAAAGCATAAAGCAAAAGAATGAGAAAAAAACACACCTGGATTTAAGAGCCCCAAGGCTAGCAGTATATTACCAGCCTGATGCTGCCTTCAAAGGCCTGGAATTGAAAACAAAGCCAGAGAAACTGCAACTGTGCTCTAGCAGACATAAAGAAATTTTAGAAGAGAAATCAATTTACAAATTTTAGCTAATTGATAACTATCTTTCTTTTAACTTGATTTGATTTGCAACTGATGTGCTTAAAACATTTCTTGTGCATTGCAAATTCTTGACTTGTAATTATAGGGTTAACTTGCTCTTTTCTGTAATTCCTTAATGAAGAACTCAAGGTTACTATGGCTCCATTGCAAGACTGTTAAATTTTACAATATAATGATCTGAGAACAAAAAAAGGGACACTTTAAAATTTTAACAGCTGAAGTCAAATTTGTTATAGAACGTTATAGTAAATGAGATGGAGAAAAAATGTTGAGAATGCTGTAAATAAAAGAGCTACTTTTAATGTGAAAATATTTTGTATGTTTGTTTTGTTAGAAGGGTAAAGAAAGATATACAAGACCAGAAGGCCTAGGTATGTCAAGAAAGTGCACAGAAGTGATTTATCAAGAAAATATGTTTCCTTGTTTGCTTCAAGTTTGTTATAAAAGATTTGCTTTTGAAGGCATAAAGAGCTTTCATTCTTTGCAGTTCTACAAGAGATCTCTGTTAATTGACTTACAAAAGGTTTTAAATAGTCTTATTTATAATTATAAACCTAAAATTATAAAGAGATTATAATTCCATTGGGCTAAATATATTTGAGTGCACTCTTGCTTTATAAATTGTCTTATATGTTTGTCCAATCATACTTCTATTTTGTTTGAGCTCAACAAATTTTCCATTTTTTTGCCTTTAAAATTTTTTTGAAAAAAGATATTTACTTATAATTTAAATTGCCCTAAACATAAAGGTTATTTAAGTTAAAGGCACACTTTTTCCCCTCAGGTTGCTAACAGATTAAAAAGATGTAGTACTTATTGTCTAAATATAATCACTCCAAAACTTTAATTGGTTACAAATAATGTAACAATCTGATTTTTATAGGCTATTAAATAAGCTTTGTCAAGGTAATTAAATGGAGACCCTTGGATTTGAGGGGCTGCTAAACAGAACTCCCCTTGTTGAACAAAGCAGCACCCACATGGAAATATTTTCCAACCTTTTCTCACTAGGGGGACCTCAACAGTTTTCATACTTTTACAACCGACTGACCCTGTTAGTTTTCATAGCCTTATAAGAGACTTATACCCATGAATATTACCTAAATATGTTATTGTACTATGTTTACATTGATTGTCATCAAAGGGTTAAATTCTAAATATGTTATTGTGATATGTTTACACTGATCATCTTAAAGTGATTAAAATTTCCGTGAGAAAAACAACAAGGTTTTATTGAAAAGATGCTTTTTGTATCAAACTAAATTGAGGTAACAAGTTTCATACATAAAATTGTGATGTTATTGTTAAATTTCTGTTGTACTAAATGTATTAATGCTTTCTGACTATATAGGTTTTCTAATATATTGTTTATGGTAATGACCTCCTTTTGACTCAGGTGTTTGACTTTTTCTTACACTCCAGCTACTTATCGTAACAGGTACATTTATAAGTGGATGGATTTTCTTTAGATGGCATCACATCAAAAGATAACAATTTAGGTAAGACTGGTTTTTTTTGGTTTTCAGAGGAGAATGAGTGCATTTAACTACATCTATTTTATATTAAGATGGACATTTAATTGTGTTACAAAGATAATGTCATCATGATTGTCATGCTAAAATATTATGTGTGGCTCTTAATTTGAACCTTTTCTTCTGTTAACTTTTTACAGGACTTCAACTACTAGAACAACCATGGTTGATAAAAAATAAGTTGTCCAACTATACTTTATATTTCAATGTGCTTGATATCCAAATAGAATTATAATAAGTAAATTCACATTTCCCATTGCAATGCTAATGTTACTGATCTTGTCTTCTGGATGTTCAACAATGAAAGTTTAGAGAACAAAACTAGAAGGTTAACTGGGTTAAGCAGACAGACAATATTTTAGCCCTGCCCCTTCAAGGTATACAAACCACCCAGGATATGAAGAACATTTTCTACAAGATCCTACAACTTTAGTAAGTCATTCAACCTACTGAGCAGGGAAATTATAGGACAACAAAAAGATAAGAATCAATAGTGTGCCAAAGGAGTGTAACTTATAGGGAAAAATCTCTCGTGCTTTCACAGAAAGCAACATGGTCAAGCAAGGCCATCATACATCCTGATGGCTGACACTTACAGGAGCTGAGAAGCTCTATTCAGGGTTGAAAGTAATCTCTGTGGAAACTTAATTGGCCATGATCAACAGCAAGAGCAAGTGGTTAATTCTAATTAATATAGCTCTCATCTTAACTTGGTCTTAAACACCCAGTAGAATAGAAAACTATAATCCCAAGATATATAAAGTCAAGACCATAGTAATAAAGTTGTATATAAGAAGGGGCTCCAATTGCTGACCCCTACTGGCAGTTTCCAACTACTCTAATGACTCACCCTTGTTATGGGTCAATAGACAAAACTGTGGTAAAATTTATAGACCTCAACCTGAGTTTTTAAAATTTTAGCTAAAATTGTTTTTCCAATTATTAAATTTTCAATCTTTTCACAGATAAATTTAAAAAGAAGTATTATGACAAAATATCAGACCAATGGCTGGTTTGAGTGCAGTGGTGTTTACAACTAATTGATCACAACCAGTTTTAGATAATCTTCATTAACAAAAGGACCTAAGAGCCAGCCGGTTACATTGACTGCTTTAGTCCTTTTAAAGAAGATTTTAAACATGGTTGTTCCCCCACCTGCTTTTTATTTCAGTACTTTTACTTTAATAATATGCTCTAATTTTTTCAATTTTGTTTATTCTTGCCTATAGGCTGACAAACTCCAAGTGATTTTATAGAAATAGTCAACAATAAATGTGCTAGATTTTTCACCAAAATCCACCAGATTGACTTTATAAATTGTTTATAATTACAACATGATTTTTGTTTAAAGCCTATTAAATTAGCTCCCTGAAAAGCACCCCTAACTGTGGTCTTCCCTACATTGACCCTTCTCAGCTTGAAGCAGTTGGATTGAAACTATGCCCTTCTCCTCCAACCTCAGTTGGAGATGGTCTTTATTAAAAAAATTACTGTAGAAAGCTAAGTCAGTTAGACACATTGTGAGTGCTTGTGTCTGAGGTCTATTAGATAACTCACAGGGACAAGCCACTGTTGGGAGTACTCAGTTTTCCCTAAAAGAATAATTACATAAAAAAGAGGGGGAGGATACAGCTATCTCCACAAACTGAATTAGATCTTGTTATATACATTTAATTTTTTAAAAATCCCCTTATAGAAAATAAATATATACAACGATAGATCTATAGACATGTCTTAAACACTACTTTTGTCAAAGACTATTCTAAATAAAAGGTAAATGTCTAAATATAATTAATAACATAGGGGTTAGGGTATGCTTATTTTTCAACAGAAAATTAAAAGATGCTACAGACATCATCATCCCAGAATGTATTAGCATGGACCAATTTGATGGATTTA
>NW_004624919.1:2086558-2102026 GCF_000247695.1 Heterocephalus glaber
CTGCTGGGTATCTTCCCCAAAGAATTAAAAGAATAATACCACAGTGATATATGTGCACCATGTTCATAACAGCAGAGTTTGTAATAGCTAAAATTTGGAAACAGCCCAAATGTCCATCAACTGGAGACTGGATCAAGAAAAAGTGTTTTTTAAAAATAAAATGGAGTACTACTCAGCCATCAATAATGAGAAATTAGAGATATTTATTGCTAAATGAATGTACATGGAGGCGATACTCTCAAGTGAAATAAACAGGATACACATGTGTTAATACTGAATAGTTTCTCTAGTATGAGAAACTGAAACTGTAAATAAGGACTAAAAAGTATAATAGATAATATGAAACAGGAAGAAAAGGGGCAAAGGGGAGGGGGAAGTGGGAGGGGTAGGGGAAAGGAAAGAAGGGAATGGAATTAATATGAGAAAATGAAGAAATGTAAACAAAGTCTTTGTAAATAGGGTGGGATGGAGGGGTTGAAGAGAGGGCAGGGGAAGGAAGAAAAATAAGAACCAAGAGAGTATGTAAAGGTGCACATCTCCAATGATGAACGTCATTATATTGTACACCTAAAATGTACCAATAAAGGGATATACATCAAACACCAAAAAATAAAAAAACAAACAAAAAGGAATAATCAGTGGATCCCAGAAAGAATAAAAGGAGAAATTCAAAATTCCTATAATTAAATGATAATGGAAATGTAATTTCCATTTTCACAATCTGAAGGACACAATGAAAATAGTTCAGAAGAAAGTTGAGACTTTTGCCTGTGTCAGAACAACAGTATTCATAAATAAATAACCTAATGATGGAACTAATGTTCCTAGATTAACAAGTAATAATCAAATGTAAGTTTGACTTGTCCAGGTGCTGTGGCCTTGGCAGAACAGTCTCTAACCCTAATTAAAGTGACCCAGGGTTAAAGGCTTGCATCTGTCTATCTTTTTCCAGACTGTGTGTCCCCTCCAGGGCAGCTTATTTCTGTCTGCTTTTTTCTTCCTTCCCACAAATAAAGCATCTTCCATTCTTTAACTGCTTCCCTCTAATTTGTTATTGGACAAGAGTATCAGGCCTGCTGCCCACCCTGGATATTATACTCCTATAATAGAATCATGCCTTTCCTTACAATATATTTCATGATGAAAATTTTGTCATTCCATCCATGATAATGTCAGTAATAAAATAAATATATTCCTGGAATTTTCAATTATACTCACTTAGTCAACAACAACAAAAACACAACACAACACAACAAAACAAAGTACAATCCTAACACAACCCTATTGAGTGTAAACATTATTCTTTGAAAATTTAAATAATTACATGACAAGTTAAAAGTAAATTAATAAAATTCAGCCACAATTTAGTGTATCATGAGGGAATATGTTTCTGCTCTCCTGTGGAACTTTCTCAGGAAGAGGGGAAATCCTTTTCTCATTTTCTCTTAGAACATCAGTCCTTGGCCTCATGCCCAGTGTTCACCCTTGGATTTGGGACCAGAGGGTGACTGTGTGCTCCTTGATGGGCCCTAAAAGCACCATGCAGGAAAACAGGGTGCACAGTGCTCTGGTTAAATGCACACTTGCTCTCTGGGACTCTTTTCAGACAAGACTTCCTGGCTAAGTGTCCATTTGATCACGACCTGAACAAATCGGGTGGGGCAATTTACTTTACATCAGAATGAAAAAGGAAGAATACACAAAAATATAACAGTCACTTATGTCAAAAATATAAAAATAATTTGCATCAAGGACAAGAAATATCATGGAATGTCTCAGATCCTTACATTGTTACCCTTTTTTCTGTAAGAGAGAAAATTTGTAATTTTAAATTTCTAGACAGAAAGTATGGGAAAAAGTTGTTTTCATCAAACTTGACTCACAGTAAGTATTATTTTTAGAATTGGAGTGATTTAGAAAAGACAAAATAAAATAGGGTTTTTATAAGCAGAATATGCATGCACATACATTTAAAACTTATGCAAGTAATATTAATATTTTCAAAGCAGGAATAGAGAGATGATACAATTGTAATCAGAACTGCAAAATGTAACCTTAAAGCTTAGGGTTTTTTTTTGCTTTTTTAGAGAAAAGTGGCTTCTTAAGACCAAAACATAAAGAGCCTGCCTCAGGAATGTGGAGCAGCAATCTATGTTTAAAAATATCTTAATGTTTAAAAATTTGTTTTAATCCCACAGTTTTGATACATATATTCAGCAATTTATTATGATGTGCAGTATATAACCTTAGTGGGCCTCACCTAAGTTTCCTAAAATGCGCAATTGATTTGAACTTAATGCCCAATAGCACTTGGAAGTAGATGACAATAAAAGGTAAACTCGTTATTTTCCTTATAGCTTATTACATATCCTTGGTCAAGTTTGTAAAAACAAGTTATAAACAGGAATGGAGAATTTCTAGCATTCTCTGAGGAGGCAAAATACCTTGATAGACTTCCAGTGATAAGAAGTAACTGCTCTGATTTCACAAAAGTTCGTTTCTGTGCCCTTCTTGTGAACTAAAAATTTGTGGATAACAGTGACTATGGTGAAAACTTATATGTAGATTAAATGTGTTAATGAAGAGAACATTTAGGGTGTATCATATTAAAACTAATTCTATAGAATGTAAGTTTTTATTATGTCAGAAGCAAGTAGAAATTCATACCATATCCTTTTTCTGAATCCCTATTGTCAAACACGTTGTGAGCTACTTCTAACAGCTGAGGTATGATCATTCCTTGGAATTGCTCCAATTTTTGTAATTTTCTCCTAGTATTGGGTGCAGACTGAGTAACATAATAACAAACATAGTAACAAACCTATAGCTCTATTATTCTCTGGAGCCTAGGGGTAGAACCGGGTATAAACCTGGAAGGCCTCTTGGAGTCTCTCCAGGAATGCATTGGGGGACTATGTTCCCTGTGTTGCTTCAGTGGTTTTTGACAGATTAATGGGTTTCTGAACTGCTACTCAATTCCCATTCACAAGTTCTAGTCAAAAGTGATCAAAGCCTGTTTTCCCTCTGAAGAATTTGGATCCCATTCAGACTGCTCTGAGGGGAAACATTGTTTCAGCAATTTGTGGTCCTCCCCCTCTGAACAGGCTCCCCCTACCCCCAGTAAAAGCTTTCTAACCTCAAACCTCATCCTGTCCCACTCCTCAGCAGTGAGCAGGGTCAATAACTGCTGACAGTCATCCCAGTTTTGTAGATGAGTCCTACAGATCAACTGTCTTAGTGAAATCAAGAACCTGGGGTATCTCAGAGAATGGAGGATTCCGGGTTTTCCAGTTGTAGAGGTCAGAAGTGGAAAAAGGAACATATACCAGGAACTGGGAAGTTCCAGGGCCTGCCCCATTGGGAGGAAGGGCCTCCCTCAAAGGCAAGAGAGTCTCTGGATTGCATCTTTCTGAGGTGGTGCCCTGCTGGTAGGATGGGAGATGCTCTCCTATAGGAGGAGAGGTAGCAGGAGAAATAGAGAGGAAAAAAAAGAGGGAGTTGGTGGCAGGAGGGTTCTGAAGGACATGAGAGGGGGTGAACTAGGGTTATATGGAGGTGTACAGGGGAGAACTTCCTTAGCTTCTAACTGTTGCAGAACAGGTTTCTGTCTCTCCAGAGTTCATCCAGGAAGAGGAGAACAGATATTGGAAACAAGCAACTTTAAATAGGCCTTTGCAGTGTGGCCTTTCCCATGAGGAGGGTGCTGCACTACAGTAAACCAGGAATCAATGTAAGCAAATTATCAGAGTGTTCTGGTGACCCAGTAACAACCTCCAAACTGCTTGAATGAAGGCAGGGTTGAGGGAGCCCTCAGAGGGCCAGCTCACACCAAAATATGGGCACTCAAGCTCAAAAAAATGTGCAAAGTTTGTCCCTTGACATTTTCACTCTATAATCATCAGAAAATCCTTAGGAAAAATAATCTAAACTTGCAGACCAGGGGTGTAACAGGTTGTGAAGATGATGACCCCAAGGTAGAGTGATTTAGGGCATGAAGGAGGTACACAAGAATAGGAGCTTCAAGATCAAATAAAAAGAGAAGAAGACATCCAGATATAAAGAAGCCTTAGTGTTTATGTGGTGAACCCTCGAATGTCTCAACAGACAAAGAAGTGGCTTTTCCTCTGTGGGAGGAACTACTCAGTTGTTTGACTGGCTGTGGCCTCTCAGCCACTTTAAGGGCCAACAAGGCTTTCAGGTATATTTATCTCATCACATAAGCACCCACTTTGTTGGGAGCAATGCTACATAATTTTAGGGAAAAATCATTTGATTAGGCCTAGTTCTCCTGCCTACAGACCAGCTATAGCATTTTGAGACATAATTCCGTTTTGGCCTCTGGTCACAACTGCGACCTCAATGATCCAGTGATGCTGTGACGCTCCAGGACAAGATTACACCAGCTGAAGACATCCTGGGAGGAACAAAATCTTCATCTACTCAGTTCCTCCTTGTTCTTGGATTTCCGTTGCCCCCCAGTCATTTGTTACACCTTGTTTATCCCAATGTACTAAACTCTCTGCAAGTCATTTGTTACCTTTGTTTCTCCCATTGTACTGAATAAAAGGTGTGGCAAGCTGAGGGTCTTTTGTCTTTGCTGCCCAGAGCAGCACTGATCAGGCCCAAAGCTCAGCTTCTTCTCTAAGTCTCATTTTTTCTACCTTTCCTGTATAATACATTAATTTGCCTTGTGCTGCCATGGCTCACAGGAAACTAGGACTCACTGCAGAGGTTATAGTAATGGCCCCTTTCCCTGTTCCCTACTCCACTTGACCTTTCTTAGATGCACCCATGGAACCACACTACAACTTCATTCAGACCTCATAACTCTGATGGGGAATCTCCCTCTTTTTCATGGGGAACAGACAGAAGATTCCATAGTTTACACTGTATGTTACCATTCATTCACTCATTCAGGCAGCAATTTTTTTTTATTTTTTTGGTACCAGGAATCAAACTTGGATCCTTCTGCTTGCAAGGCAGGCACTGAGCTAAATCCCTGGCCCCAAGGCAGCAATTGTTTAGAGGCCAAAAATATTTCACTCCCATCCCTGGGGATTTATCAGATTGGCTGACTTGCAGCCAGACCAGACCAGATCAGACCAGAGAGCCACCTCAGTTAGTGTCTTGACCTTAGGAAGGGCCAGAAGAATGCCTTCCTTGTGAGGATTATTGTTCCCTACCAGAACCAGAAAGATCCTTACCTTCAGAGCAGACCAGATGGACTCCAGAAAATTTGGAGGGTGTCTCAGGGTTCTCTGCCCTCCTGGTAGTGTTGCTAGTGAGATTACAGGTCCCTGGAAAGCCTCAGGGGGTGCCTCCCCTACAGTTTGCTGTTGCAGACAGGAGGAACCACATCAAGGTGAGTCCACCCATGGGGACCATCTTGCTAGGGCCTCCAGCTGTTGTGAACAAGTGAGTTAGAACAATGGAGATACACCACTCTCTGTGCCAGATTTGAGTTCCTTTATTAAAGCCAGTGGCTAAGGGGTTAGTGCCTCGATAGTTCTCTCAGCAATGGAAAGTGGTTTGATTTCTCCTTTTAAATCATGCTTTCATGACTCTAGTTTTTCATTCTTTAAGGCTGAGTAGTACTCCATTTTATAAAAAAACCCCACATTTTCTTTATCCAGTTTTCAGTTGATGGGCACTTGGGCTGCTTCCAAGCTTTAGTTATTACAAACTGTACCACTATGAACATGGGTGCACATATATCACTGTGGTATGATTCTTTTAATTCTTTTGGGAAGATATCCAGCAGGGAAATAGCTGGGTCAAATCAGACCTCTAGTCCTAGTTCTCTGAGGTACCTCCATACTGACTTCCACAGTGGTTGCACCAGTCTGCACTCCCACCAACAATGGAGAAGGGTTCCTTTCTCCCCACAACCCCACCAGCATTTGTTATTTGTTGATTTCTTGATAGCAGCCATTCTTTCTGGGGTGAGGTGGAATCTCAGTGTTATTTTCATTGGCATCTCTTGCATGACAAGTGCTGTTGAACATTTTTTCATATATTTGTTTGCTGCTTTTACTTCTTTGTCTGAGAAATGTCTGTTCATTTCAGATGCCCATTTTTGAATTGGGTCTTTGAATTTGGGGGGGTCTGATTTTTTTCAATTCTTTATATATTCTAGATAGTAGTCCTTTGTCTGAGTTACAGCTGCTAAAAATTTTTCCCATATTGTGGGTTATTTGTTAGCTCTGTTGGTGGTTTCTTCTGCAGTGCAGAAGCTTTTTAATAAGATGAGATCCCAGTTGTTGATTCTTTCTGCTAGTTCACATGCGACAGAGGTTTTGTTCAAGAAGTCTTTTCCTATGCCAATGTCTTCAAGAATTCTACTTAACTTATCTTCCGGAAAGTTTAGTGTTTCTGTCTTAATATTTATATTGTTAATCCACTTTGATCTTAGTTTAGTGCATGGTGATAGGTATGGGTCTAGTTTTAATCTTTGGCAGGTTGAAATCCAGTTTTTCCAACACCATTTATTAAATAGGCTATCTTTCCTCCAATGATGGTGGTTGGCTCCTTTTTTAAAGATGAGGTGGCTGAGCATGTCTGAAGTTGTTTCTGCATCCTCTAATCTATTCCACCAATCCTCAGGTCTGCTCCTTTGCCAGTACCATGCTGATTCTATCACAGTAGCTTTGTAGTATAGTTTCAAGTTGGGGAATGTGATGCCCCAGCCATGTCTCTGTTGCTTAGAATTGCTTTAGCTCTTCAGGTTCCAAATGATTTTTTGGATTGTTTTTTCTAGTTCTGTGAAGTATATTGTTGGAATTTCAATTGGCCTTGCATTGAATCTATATAGTAGTTTTGGAAGTATGGCCATTTTTACTATATTGGTTCTTCCTACCCAGGAGCAAGGGATGTCTTTCCATTTTCTAGTATCCTCTTCAATCTCTTCTTTCAGAGTGCTGTAGTTTTCAGGGTAGAGTTCTTTTGCTTCCTTTCTTAGATTGATTCCTAGATATTTCATTTTTTGAATGCTATTGTAAAAGGAATTGTTTCCCTAATTTCTCTCTCAGTGAGTCTGTTATTTATGTACAAGAAGTCTATTGTTTTTTGAGTGTTGACCTTGTATCCAGCTACTCTACTGAATCTGTCAATTAAGTCTAGAAGTCTTCTGGCAGAGTTTTTTGGGTCTTCTATGTAAAGTATCATATTGTCAGCAAATAATGAGTTTAAATGGATGTATATTGAGGCCATACTCTTAAGTGAAATAAATAGGACACACATGTGCAAATACCAAGTAGTTTCTCTAATGTGAGAAACTGATAGTGTAAACAAGGGTTAAAATGATTAAAATGAATAATAATTGATAATTTGAAATAGGAAAAAAGGTCCAAAGATGAAGGAGTGAAGGGAGGGGAAGGGGAAAGGAAAAGAGGGAAAGGACAAACTATGAGAAAAGAAAAAAAATGGAAATGAAATCTGTTTAAATAGGGAAGGGCAAAGGGTGCACAGACAATGGGGAAAAAATAACAACGAAGTTATTTCATGTACAGGTACAAACACCCAATGATAAATGTAAATGAATTGTATACCTAAAATGTACCAATAAAAGAACAAAAAAAAATCATACTTTCATTTGTGGAGGGCTCAGGGGAGAGCAATTGGAATCTTACAAAAGCAGAACCATACCAGGTTAATGGGGGGGAGGGGCAGAAGGAAGTTTCACACAGTATGTGAGCTGCAAATCATCCTGTAACTGCAGCAAGTTTTCTGCCAAGCAGGATGCAGGGATGTTTGGTGCTTTGTCCAAGCACAAGCACTTTGTCCAGGCACACATGCATGCTGATCTTGAAGCTCAAGATGGAGCCGGGTTGGCTGTCACAACTACCTCTAGCTTTTCTTCCTTTTATTTTTCTACAGGGAGAGGATTTGACAAAATGTCTTGCTATGTCACTGAAGCTGACCTCAAATCCTAGTTATCCTCCTCCCTGAGTTCCCCATGTTCTGTCATTGCAGAAATGCACCACTATCCCTTGCTGTCCTTTTTTATTTTTGCTCTTCACATTCTTTACATGTTGTGTTTCTCATATAAGATAAACCATAGAGTCAAAGATATTTATCCAAGTCAGCAGATACTAAGATCTGTGAGGAGATTGGGGAGCCACAGCCATAGGGTCACTAGGTAGGTACATGAGAGAGCTAGAAATCAGGTAAAACTCAGATATATGGTATTTAAAAAGAGGAGTAACTGAAGTGATTCACAGGCACAGAATAAGTGATTCCTCAGGGTGGAGGAGTTTGCCCTTGTTCATGCTGAATCCTCCCCATATTACAAGGGCCAAATTTGGTAGCAGAGATAGAGCCTGAGGAGGAGACAGGAGTTGAGCCTAGCATGTAGGAAGGTAGTGATGCTTCCCAGCCTTGTCATGTCACAGAATGATTTGGTCTCTACATTGCTCACAGGAACACACTTAACATCTACTATTGATACTGATTTTCAAGTTGACAATTTCACAACATTTCAGGTTCAAAGTGCTATAGAATGAGAGTCATAAAGTTTCTTATATGCTGAATATATGGTTTTTACATGTTTCAATTATACAGAATTTATTAGATATTAACTTTAAAGTGAATAACAAAAGTGGCAAATATTATACAAGAAATGGCAGGAATTGAGTTAAATATATATATAGGCATATATTAATAACCACTGATTTAGGAAAACATGCAATGAAACAGGCAACAATTGTTACAGTATTTATGTTTTATATATAATCGTCATTTTTGAAATTGTCTGCAGCATTAAGATATATCACTTTCCTATAACTTAATTCAACTTCAGTGCATTACCTAATCCTAAAGTGGCAACTGCTGCTCTATTTTTTAAGCTGTTTTTCAATTTGTAAATTAAATTGAATGAGAGATTTTTAAAGCATAAAGGAACACTATACAGAAATATGTAGTGGTTATTATGTGAGAATATTATAGGAATGTGAGCCTTCTGGTGATAATGGCCAGCTCTTATTTTATTGTCCTAAAAGTTTTATGTCCATCTTCTGATGAGAGAGACATGGAATTATTATATATTGTGCAGGTGAGCACACTGAATCTTTTTTCAGTAAATTAGTGTTAGTCAAATGCTGCAGAAGCACTAGGTCTAGAATCTAAATGCAGTAATTTTGACTCAAAAGCAATTGTCCCAAACTTTGTTATAAATGGAGTGAAATATGAAAAATTAAGTGCTTTTTCTTTATAAAAGTGCCCAAAATTGGGGTATTCAGAAATATTATATTGATACACTTATTAAAATTACAAAAACTATTCTCTTTTTACAAAAAATTTTCCTTAACAGCACAGATTTTTTAAATCTTAGATTTAACACTTAATTGATGATTCCAAATGATAATATGAATTTGTAAGCAACTGTATCATAAAACATCCAAGTTCATGTTTGATAAGTAAAGAGCAGCTGGAAAGGGAAAAAAAGATGGACTTTTTCTTAGAATTAGATCAACAAATTTCTTAGAAGAAAAAAAGGCAATTTGAAACCCAATTTCTCCAGTGCCATTTATTAAAGAGGGTATCTTTCCTCCAGTGAGGGTGTTTGGCTTCTTTGTCAAAGATGAGGTGGCTGAATGTGTCTGGAGTTGTTTCTCCATCTTCTAATCTGTTCCACTGGTCCTCAGGTCTGTTTTTTTGCCAGTACCATGCTGTTTTTATCATAGTAGCTTTGTGGTATAGTTTCAAGTTGGGGGTTGTAATAACCCCTGCAATATCTTTGTTACCTAGAATTGCTTTTGCTAACCTGGGTCCCTTCTTGTTCCAAATGAATTTTTCAATTGTTTTCTCAAGGTCTCTGAAGTATGCTGCTGGGATTTCAATTGGGATTGCATTGAATCTATAGAGCAGTTTTGAAAGTATGACCATTTTATCTATGTTGATCCTTCCTACCCAGGAGCAAGGGATGTCTTTTCATTTTCTGATATTGTCTCCAATCTCTCTTTTCAGAGTGCCATAGTTTTCAGAGAAGAGGTCTACAAATGATAGGTGAGTAAGAAAAAAGTACATGGGGTGTGAAATTGGGGATCCAGGTGAATGATCAGCATCATCCCCATGTTCCCCAGCACTGTGATCAGGTAAATCAGGAGAAAGAGCATGGAGAGGATGAGCTTAGTCTCTGCAGAGTCTGTCAGCCCCATGAGGATGAAGCCAGTCACACTGGTGGAGTTCCATCTACCCATGGTGTCCTGCTGCACTTACCTGGTAAATAAAGTTTTAATAATTATACTGTCTCCAGAAATATTTTGATTTATGTGATTCATTCAGCATTTTTCATAGCATTTTTATAAATTGATGAAAATCATTGTGAAGACAAGTAAAACAATATAATTGCCATGTATACATATAGGTATAAATTGATATTTGTTTCTGATATGTTAAGGGATTACATCCTGTTTTTAGCACAAAGTGATATTGCTTCCAACTCATTCCATTATTAACATATTCAATTCTCAGGAAAATATTATACCATAAGGAATCTTATCAACATCCTTAATTTCAGAAAAAGGACACAGAGATTACTTATCTAAAAAAGAGCAGTTACATATTCCCACTGATTCTACCTAGATATTATGACTTCAGTGAACAGACAAAATATTCTGTTCCTGATCACCAGATCCTGAATGAGGATATATAATTGACTAAGCTGAAAACCATTTTTTGCATATTATTCACTGTCCTTTTGTTCCCAATGACTTATTATACTATTTAAACTAATTTCTGGCTGGAGACATAGGTGATTCACATTAATATTAAATTCCTGAAGATATAGTAATTGAGAGAAAAAAATTAATATTTATAACTTTTGGATTTTAAAAAAATATGCTGCTTCTCCAGCTTCCCATGACCAAAAGCAGGAATCCTCTACCTGGCCTCCACCCAAATGACTCAGATTAATGCTCAGTCTCAGAAATATCATGACTGCCTAAAAAGAACATTCAGATACCACCCCAGGAGGTCAAGGTCTGCTTTAACTTGGAAAAGGTAGGCAGGGAGCTTGGAGTCAACTGGACATAAAAGCCCTGGCAGAAATTAACACAAGGAGACAGAGATTTGTGGGGAGCAGAGGCTGCCATCTCTTCTGTGGAGTAAACAAAACCCTTTTCTTTCCACCAAAATGACTTTTCTCCTCCTTCTATGAGGCAGCTGAAGGCAGTGTGGCCCTCAGCTCTGATAACAATGTACTTTTTAATTTTCCCTGTCAAAATCCCCTTTATTTTATCTAGTATAATCCCCTCCAGTTCTCTGAATGATACTTACTGCACCCCCAAGTTGCTGAAAAACTGTCTTGCAATGTTCTCTGTTCAGAAATTTATCACACACCAAATATTCCCAGAAATAAAATATGTAACCAAATAGTGAAGTGAAAATTATTGTAATCTGTTTGCTTTACTAGGGGTAATTTATCTTTATACTTTTCTCCATTCACATTTTTATTCTGAGGTAAACTGTATTACCCTGGAAATTTTGTTCAAGTCTTGATCCATTGGAAAGGTAGCCCTGAAATTTCCTCTGAAAAGAATCTGAGGGAGGGCCTATGAATGGAAACAGACCAGTGTGTGCCTTTCATCCCAGTCGGCCTCATATACTGTTCATTCAGAACACTGCAGCCTTTGGTTGTCCTGGGGGAGAAATTTCCAGGGACGTTTCCTTGGCCTGATTCCAAATAGAAGAATTCAAAAATTTAATGAACACAAGATTTTGTCTTTTCCCTTAGAAGTCCCACATTTAGAACATGAACACTTCATTTCTCAGGTGATGCTGCAAGTTTCTGGTGAACTTCCTTTATATACTTTTTTAATTTGACACAATAGTTATATAAATTGGCAGAAATAATGTTTAATTTTGAGTGACTAATTAGGATATTTTGACTAGGAAGTTAGAGAAGAAATTTCCTGAATAGTACTTTCTTTACAAGTGACACTATGAAGGATGGAACAATAAAATTTTTGGCCTGGAAATGTTTTATACTTAAATGAATGACTTGGCCATAGATATAATGTGTATTCATTACCAAAAAGTAGAAAATGTTATAATAAAAAATAAATCAATTGAAGACTTGTTACACTTTGTTTATGTAATAGTAATTTTCTCCAGTCTTTTTTCTTTTGGGAGAAAAACTAATTCAGATGTGTACTTTTAAGTTTGCATAATTATTATACTACAGTGCATTGAGTATTTTATCCTAATTTTTTCACTCAATATATTCTGCCTGGACTGTGTAAGCTAGCCTATTTCTAAGGAGCCCCCTCTTGTCTTATGCATTGGACAGGACTCCAGTCCTCACTAACAAAACTGAGAGGGTAAATAGACATCCTCAGGCCCTACAGGAATAGAGCAGAACCTAAATCCTGGTTTGTCTAACTGGTTTTATCTATAGGCTACATTTATGTAATGTATTTTATCATTTTAGTTTACTTGATTTTTTTATTTTATAAGAGAAAAATAAGCACAATGACATAACTAGCCAGGATACCATCATAAAATTGGTAAAGATTGGTGGGAATGTACCTGTTTTGTTATATATAGTCATGTAAGATGTTGTCTTGAGAAGAATAACAAGAAAGTTAAACATAATAGTAAAGCTGAAATACTTATTGAGGGTTCAAAGTTAAAAATTCATTCCTGTTGCACAACTTTTCTGTGAGGTTGAATTCTTAACACTTTTTTATGAAGACAAATGGTCATCAGTAAGTCAATATCTAAAGAACAAATTATTTACCATCATATAATTTATAATTTGTTTGAGAAACTCTCCAATGTTTTTCCTAATTTGGGATGAGAAGGGAGAAGGGAGGAAGTACAGAGGCTGGGGGGAAAGGCTTCAATGAGAACATTTACATATAAGAAGAAAAGAGGGCCTGAGGGGATATTCAATAGGTGTGGGAGGAGGGGGAATATAGAAGAGATAGGAGGGAAATATAAAAGAAAAAGGAGAGAAGTAGGGGAGAGTTTATCCAGTTAAAGTATTAGCAGATACATGTGTGCTAGAATGTTAGAAAGCCTGAGAAACAACCTTGGCAGGAGATTAACAAAACAAGGTAAGACCCTCTAGGTGCACACACAATAGCATAATGGTTACAAAATCACACACAGGATGATTCTGCCTCCTTGTGGGGGATCTGAACTAGAGACCAGTATTTCCTGTAGGATACCACTGTGGGACAGGGCCTAATTGAAGAAGCAACTTGGAAATCCTCTTGTCTTTCCCCATGTCTCCTCAGCCTCTGTCCAGTTGGGAGAGGCCATTTCCAGCACTCTGTAACTGAGCTATGTCCTCCATGGTGACCTCTGTCCCCTGCCAGATTTGCCCTTGGGGAGCCTGGACCACAGCTGCCCTCATCCCCTCTGCTCTTGGGAGCTAGGGTGAGGGCAAATGTGGTGTCTGCATAATCTGTGTGCAGACTATGGCCTCAGTGCCTCAGTTCCCAAGCCTGGGTCCCAGTGTGAGACCTGAGTGACTCCATTTTAAAATTTGGCCCCATTGTAGAGTAAGGTGGCCTGGACATAAATTCTAGTTCCAAGAAAAACCACAAGATACACTTTGGCCACCTGCCTGTGATAATGTTCAGCAGTCCCCTAGCAACTAGCCTAGCAACAGCTAATCAGTAGCTGCCTCAATGTCCCAGATGCTCTTCTCGATGGCATGCAACAGCTAATCAGTAGCTGCCTCAATGTCCCAGATGCTCTTCTCGATGGCCTGCAACAGCTAATCAGTAGTTACCCCAGTATCCCAGATGTTCTTTTCGATGACTTGAGCAGCCGTTTGCAGTTCAGCACGCAAGGCCCAACCAATTAGGTTTAAATTTTCAAAACTTGCTAAATGCTAGCCAATTGTGTGATTTACATGTGATTTGAAACCCCGGGCCTTTTTGAAACCCTGCACCTTGCTGTAACCTCTGTAAAAACCCCTGGTGTTTTAGAGTCGAGGCTCTCAACCCTGACCCGCTGTGTCGGTGTCGGATGAGAGTCCATGCTCTAGCTTGAATAAATGATCCTCGTGTATTTGCATCGGAATCGGCTCCTTGGTGGTCTTTGGGGACCTCGTGATCTGGGCACAACACCAGATACTGGGATGCCCAGCATCTACGAGCTGCCCTGGTTGTTTGGAAAGCCAGCAAGCAGAGCAAAGGGCCCGGGACATCTCTGTCTTCAATGAGATAAAGAGCTGCACACTCCCTGCCTTCCACACCTCTCTGCAGCCCTGCTCCCAGCCTCAAATCCCACCTCCCACACATCCTCCTGTGAAAGAGATCTGGCCTGCAGCAGTGTTCAGAGCATCTTGCTTTCTGTATCCTGGCCTTTTGTGTTTTGCTGTTTCCCTTCACTGGGGTGGATGTGGTCACCACCAACTGGGCTCAAGCTCTCTGTCTCACTCCATGGGGAATTTCCCACCCTGGTGTTTGCTCTCCAGTCAGCCAGGTAGGAGGTCATTTTTCTCAGTTCTTTGATTTCACTCTTTTGTGTCCCACCTGCCCTTCACTGGGACTTAACCTAACTCTTAAGAAGGTCTCACTCTCTGTCTGGAGAGAAGTGACTGTTGTATCTGGAACACTAGAAAATGTGGGGGTTTCTGATCTCCTACTCCACCTACCAAAATAGAGACAGTTATTCCAGATACCTCTTGGCATGAGTGCTGTCAAAATCCTTCTCCTGCTTATTCTACTTAGGCAGAGGGAGAGGAGACTTCCAAGATGGTGCCAGACCCAAGACTGTCTCACTACACAGGG
Organism: Heterocephalus glaber; assembly: GCF_000247695.1. Next base: position 2,101,303 of record NW_004624919.1, read on the forward strand.
AAATACTGGGAATCATTACTACCTTCCTACATGCTAGGCTCAACTCAGGTCTCCTTCTCCTCAGGATTATCTCTGAGAGCAAAGTTGGAACTTTGAATGTGAGGAGGTTTCTCTCTCATCAGAATGAGCAAGGGCAAATTCTCCATAATGAACAACATTTATTCTAGGCCTGTGAATTACTTCAGTTACTCCTCTTTTTAAATACCATACATCTGAGTTTTACCTGATTGCTACTTCTTTCATGTCCCAACCTAGTGACCCCATGGCTCCCCAGTCTTCTCACAGAGCTGAGTATCTTCTGCCTTGGACAAACATCTTTGAGTGCATGACTTCTCTTGTATGAGAAACACAATATGCTTATGATGTGAAAAGCAAAGAAAAAAAAGAAAAAACAAAGCATAGTAGTGCATTTGTGCAATCACAGCAGATTGTAAATGTAGGAAAGATAATTGAGGTTTGAAGTCAGCCTGGACTACATAGCAAGATATTTTATCAAATGCTCTCCCAGTTTAAAAAAAAAAAGAAGAAAACCTAGAGGTAGGCAAGGTGACACCAGTCTGTAATCTAAGCACTCAGTCATCTGGGGTAGGAGGTTTATCTCCAGTGGCCTACATCATGAGGTCACAACCTAAACTAAACTATGCATTGATAACCTGTCTCAGATATGCATCACACACACACACGCGGACACACACACACACACACACACACACACACACACACG
>NW_004624920.1:36343-54479 GCF_000247695.1 Heterocephalus glaber
AGAAATACCTGGGCATAACACATATTTTCCAAGCAAAAAAGAGTGTATATGAGAGTATTATAGATAGATTAGCTAGGTGGAAATATTTAGGCAGTCAGATAGGGCTAGGTGGTCAGGACAAAGGTGAAACACACCACAGCCACACCAAAGACACATCAGCTGAAAACCAGGCCTCAAGATAAGACAAGATGACCAGACCTACATACTTCCTCAAAAAGCAAACACTGGGCCTAATGAAGTCTAGATAGACATCAACCACCCCAGTGGTTGACCAGAGACCTCTGGACCCACCACTTCCTAGGAGAATCTTTGTTCTTTCCGTCCATGTTTGTTATGTGACTTATTTCCCAATTGGCCCACCGTTGCCTAAGTGACTATACTTGTAAACTTATTGGATGTTCACGGCTGTGGCTCATGTTATATCCACGTGGGTTTCACCCTATAAAACTCTGTAAAGCAGGAGTCCCCAGGCTACCCACTTGTGTCCCCCTCCTGCCCCTCAGGAGCTTTTCTGTCAATAAATATTTTCCTACTCTTAACCTCCATTGTTCCTAGGACTCATTCTTCAATTTCTAGAGAACAAGAACTTGGCGTATCATACAGCTAACAGCTTGGGAGATATAGTATTTCATATTTCATCTCTGGTATTATATTCTGTAACATGACAATTGTTTAGATTGTCTAATTTCTGTCCCCAGTTCTCTTGGTAGTGTAATTTACAGATATGCCAATACAAATATAGAATCCAACAAGGTTAGGAACTTAAAGGTATTATTTATTTATTTTGAAAAATTCCTTCCTACTTTCTACCGGCCAAGTGATTTCATAATGCTATCCCAGAGAAAAACACTTTACTCTTGCTTCTTTCTGCCTAACCACTTACCAGTTCAATTATTTAAATACAGAATGGCCAACATTTGCATATTTTTCATTAATTTTTATAAGATAATATAACAGGAAATAAAAAAAGATAATTTTATCTAGTTTATTCAATACAAGAATCGACTGGTTGAAATGACACCTGCCCTGGAGATGCTCTGGATAGTCAGTACATAAAAAAATGCCCTGGCCTTGTGAAACTCATGGCAAACTCTTCAGTAGGTAAACAAAGAAACTGAGAAGTTATTTTGGAATCTAAGAGAACATAATGTAGTCAGATATACCAAGTTCTCATACTTAAGTTTCCATTTATAAATGACTTCTTGCTGGCTGAAATAAATTCTTAACTACTTGGAGTTGTCTATACATTTTCATCTTCCAGTTGAGATTCAAGTCTGACAATTTTCAATGGGAAATTGTTAACGGGCATAAGCTCCTGGAAGCTGCTTTTACATTCAGAGTAACTAGTCTTAATCAACTTTCTCCTCAGAATATGGTCATAAGAGTAGAGCTTGATGTTCTAGGACAGAATAATGGAGAATCATTTCAAAGAAATATGTTATATAAAGCTCAAATTATGTCTATGCACTGTTTCCTTTCTACCTCTAAGAGTTCAGAGAAATAATTTATTTTCTTATTTTAGTTTTTCCATCTAAAAATTGAATTTATAAAATTTTTGGTAAGTTGCATCTTGGCTGTAGAAGCTCTGAGAAGAGAATAGTCTCTCTGTGTTTATTCCTAGGCATACTTAATTCCACATCAGAATTTATTAATCTTCTTTATTTCCTCATATTTCCTAAGGAAAAATGTACCTTTCTGAATTTCACTGAAAATATTTCAAATCTCCTTAATATTTATGACATTTAAAATGGATTCTTATGAAATAAGTATTTTAACATATGCAATGTTCAATCTTTAGAACTTCATGCAAAGAAAATATTAATATTCTTATTGTAATACAAATACCTGAAGACTGGAGAGACTGTGTGATTTTCCCCAGGCCAAAGCCAAAAAAAATTAAACTAATATTTATATCCAGGCTTATGCTCAACCAAAGCCTCTTTTCTTTTCAGCAATTCTATTTTCTTTTCTTGATCAGACTTTATGAACCAGAAATGCAAAGGTCTGAACAGCAGGTGGTAAATTTTAAGAAGGAGTCTATTAATGTGTTTGTGGAAAGAATAGGAATTCTATGCTGTGGCTGGTTTTCAGTGTACTTTGAAAACTTTTTTGGTTATAAATTATTTTTAATTTTTATTTTTTATACCAGGGATTGAACTTTTTTGGTTGTAATTTTATGGATGATTTGTAACTCATCTTTTGGAATACAAAGTTTAACACCTCATCTCTTGTCTTTGGAAAAGTCATTGCAATCATAGGTAAATTATTTCATTTACCTTTGCTGTGTTTAAAAGAGGACTTATTCCAGGGCAAAAGCTATAGTGAAACAGGTTATAAGTAGTTTTTCTTCCTTGTGGGTGCTTCTGAGCATTAACCCAATGAAAGCAGTGTGTTGATGTTTGTTACTTGTTCACTCCATGCAGCATCTGAACTATTTTCCACTTAAAAGTGCTTCCTCCTTTTCAGTGGGATGGAGACTATCTTTCCTATAAAAATTGAAAGGTTAGATTACCCATTTTTTTCTCATAGCTCCACTGTTGCACCCACCTGTGAAAGACCTTGAGGAAATAGAGTCAAGACAGGAGTGATGTTGAACTCTTTTTGGTCACAGTGACAATAGATGTTTTGTAATGTCTACTTTCTAGCATAGAATGGGCAGCAAGGCTGGTGACATTAACAACAGTAATAAAATTATGTATTCTTCAGAGAAGTTACAGCACTAAAAATTGTAGAATTTAGTGCTTGGTGGTGAAGGTAAAGATTTCCTTTTCAGTCTAAGCCTGTGGCACAGTTTTATTCATTTTGATTGGGAGAAGGTAATTGTAATATATACAATTCACAGAAAACCCCCAAATAACAAATAAATGTACTAAAATTATAAAAATGAGATTATCTTTTTAAAAATTAATTTATCAGTACACTATATATATATATATATAAAATGATCCCATTCATTATAGAGAATTTGTACGTGTACATAATATATATTGATTCTTGTTTTTTCCCCAATCCCCTCCCTTCCCTTCAACCTCTCTTCCCCTCCTTATTTACAAAAGCTTTGTTTCTATTTTTATTCTATTCTCTTTTTTCCCTCTATCCTCCATATTAGCAAATATTTTGTAATGTCAGATACCTCTAAGAGTTGGTAACATTGTGAGAAATGGAATTCAGTTAAACATTACTTTTTGAGAAAATAGATTAGCATACCATGACTGGAGAGCCATTAATCAAAACTTAATAAAGTTGAAGATATACATTCTCCACATTCATCAATTGTACTTACTCCAAGTGTTTCTACCTAAGAAAATGCTAATATATTGCAGAAGGAGACAAGCATAAGAAAACTCACTGTGGATGCTTCTGTAAATGAAATAATGAAAAATAATTTAACTGCCCATTAGTCAAAGAACTGAAAACTGTAGTTTATCATTATAGTAGACTACTTTACCAAAATAAAATGAAGTTAGAGCACAGTGTACTCAAAGTGGATAAATACTGAAACTTACTGTTTTTTAAGTTAATTTACAAAAGGTTTGCCGAAGCCTATTATTTATATAAAAATTAAAAATATGTTAAACAATTATGTAAATTATTTATACATATATTTATATGCAGTTAGCATATAAAAATACCCATCTCCAAATATGGCTGCTTTCGGGAGGAAAGGATGACAATCATGGGGAAAATATTTATTTATTGTTTAAAAATGAAAAAGGAGATGAAATGCAAAATGATCAAATGTTGATGTTGGTTTAAATGTCACTGTGAGTAAACATATTTGTTATGGTACTTTTCATTTTTAAAATATCTTAAAAGGCCAGGCATTTAGCTCAGTGGTTTCGCCACCTGCTGTGCAAGCGCGCAAGGACCGGAGTTCGATCCCCGGTACGAAAAAAAAAAAAAGATCTTAAAATTAGGACTTAATAAAACTGGTTAGGTACTTTAGCTCAAGTGGATCAGTGATGTTAAATTCATTATTAAAACTCTAAAGTGTTTCTATTAATAGACAGAAACTCACTCTGGTGATTTTATCTTTATCATTATTCTCTACTTGAAGATTATATTAATTAAATCATAGTAATTTAAGAATATATATATGCTTATTATATGTAAATTATATACAAGTAAAACTTATGACATACATACACATATACATTTGTTGCTTCTATTGTTTACTTAGTCAGAGTTGATAATTTTCCAAAAAAAATAAAATCTGAGTGTGAATACAGGTATTTAATCTCTTGTTGTGAAACTTGTCTTCCCAAGCTTTTCTTCAACCTAACTTGAGAAAAGATCCAATTGTGACCTCAATAATTTGGAGACTTAATGGTTTCTTTTTTTTTTGAGACAGGGTCTTGCTATGTAGCTCAGGCTGGCCTTGAACTCACAGTGATCCTCCTGTCTCAGCCTCCTGAGTGCTGGTATTACAGGAATGTGTGCCATGCCCAGCTGACTCAGTGTTCTTATACATAAAACTTGAATGCTATTAATAATTTATTTAGAATTTTTAAAGAAATAAATATCATGATGTATCCAGAAATTCTTTATAAAATCTAAAAAGCTCTATTGACAGATATTTGCATTTCCTTTGATTTCTACTTTTAATGTCCCTAGACTAAAACCCAAGAGATTAATATATATTCCTTATATATTTATTTAGTGCCTAAAGTGAAAGTATAAAATATGTTACTGTTGTCATATCTAAATAAAATAGTAGACATTTCTCAGTATTTTTGTGTATAGAAAGCTGTGCTTGTGATTTCAAGTGGGAAATAGGCTCTGTGATTCATTTTTATCCATTTAAAAAGAAATAATGGACTGAAGGTACAGTCAATCTCATATCCAACCTTTTATACATACAGTTAAAAAAATAGAATAATTTCCTAGCAAACTCCAAGTAAATTAAAAAATGTTCTTTGAAAATTTAAAATCTCATAATAGTATTTTTTCAGTGGGTCTTTTGGAGACAAATTCTCTTGGTTTTATTTTTTGGAGGATATTTCTGCTAGATATGGAATTACAGTGCTTTTCATCAGTTTGAACATGCTATTCCATTGTCTTCCAGATTCCCTTGTGTCATTGAAAACTTAGCTATTTATCCTACTGTCACTATTGTGCTATAGTGTCTTTTTTTGGTTTGATGTTTTAAAGGTATTTTCCTGTCTCAGATTTTCAGAAGTTGGATTATCATTAGCCTTGGAGTAGTTTTTCTTGGCTGAAGCTTGCTGACCTTCTTAAATTTGTGTGTTTAATTAAATTAATTAATTAATTAATTTTCTGGTATGGAGAATCGAGTTCAGGACCTTGTGCTTGCCAGGATAGCGCAGCACCACTGAGCTACATCCCCAGACCCTTAATTTGTGTGTTTTATTGGTTTTGGAAAACCCTTGGATATTATCCCTTGAGAAATAGCTTATGCCTCAGTTTCCTTCTTTTCCCTCCTTCTGTACTTCATTTTATATGTATGCTAGCTTTTGACTGTGTCTCACCTGTCTCTTAGCTGTGTTATTTGCTCTGTGTGCTTCAGATTGTATATTTTATATTGATGTGTCTTTGAATTCAGTAATTCTGTATTTTGCTGTGTCTAATTTGGTGCCAAGCATCTTTGATTACTTCATATTTTCAGATATGTTTTTCATATCCAGAATGTCAATTTGATGGTGTTGCTTCACCCAGAGATGGATCTTCCTTACTCTGTTAGAATAGGAGGAATGGATCACATCTCAATCCAATTTGAGATTCACTTGCGTTCTCTTTTTGGGCTGCAATTTTAGAGACTCAGCCAAATGGTGTTTTGACACCAATCCTTGCACACTACAATCTAACTGTGAGATTCAGTTGTACCTTTCATCTTTTTAAGGAGTAATTTATTGATCTCCTATCTCAACAAACTTCAAAATCTGGCAAAGTCCTCAGAGGGATTCAATGGAATGTTTGAAGCAGGTTCCCTGCCACAAGTCGTGTTGTCTTCTGTGTACCAGAGGACTGTGGGAGGGTTTATTTTGTTTTGATCCTAGAAACAGGCTCAAGAACTCAAGATTCCTTGGATGAAAAAAGATGATGAGTTCAAAGTTACTTCTAATACATCGTTCTATGTGAACTTCAAAGTCTTCACTAATATTCTTTCCTCAGTGGAATTCCTCTACCTAATCCAATCTGGATTCTCAGCCTGCTCTTTTAATGAGCAAATTCCTTCAGGGACAAAAATATCTGAAGATTATCAGCCACTTAGAGAGTACTAGAATTTTAGTCTTTCTAATTCTCTTTATTTTGATGGCTCTCTAATGTGTTTAAGAATGTGATTATTGTAATTCATCTTATTTGTTTTTCCTAGCTGATATGGTTAGAGGATTGACCTACTGTTACCTAATACATTTTACTCAGAAGTGGAAGCCCTATGCCACAGTTTTAAGTTATGTTTCTGAAGACTTAAATTTAAATCTGTTTCTTTAGCCTTTTCAGTGTTTTTCTAAGCCACACTTAAAATTTTCTTATAACTCTTACCACCTCTGTGTTCAGGCAGAATCTGCTTTTGTGGCTTGTAACAAAGAACCTGGATTACTCCAGTGGAGGTTGAGGATGGGAAACAAAAACTGTTGATAGAATCACTGGTTTGTAACAAGACTGTGGCTGGCATAGAGGTCTCAGTGTGTGTAGACATTTCAGGACTGCAAGCAAAGTGAAGTTCCATGATTATCAGCAGCTTATACAGAGCTTAACACTAAACAGTGCAAGTAGGAGCAGTCACATCTTTGTGGATATTACTTCAGGAAATGCAGTGATGCAGTAGATCAGGATTTGAGATTAGATTTGAGCAGATAAAGTGAAGAAAGAGATCAGTTTTCTGACCAAAATGGATGCGTCACCGTACCCAGAGGAAATCACAAAGACTAGACACTTCTTGCCCCTTTCTAATTGGAAATTTAGGTTTATCATACCCAGACTTCATATTGGAAAGAAGTTGGAAAGAAAGAAAAAATCTGGAAATGAGTAATTATTCTACACAGACTATTTCCAAATAAAGCCACTAGGATACATTTAGTTGGCAAATTTGAGAGCCAAGATGAGGTAAGTAATTTAAAACACAGAAAATCATATTTTTGCATGTCTGAGTGTATTGACTGTAGATTCCAACCCCTTCACAATATGTGGTGAGGCATAATCTACTGTTGATGCAGGAAATTTTTTTATTCTTTGGCTGAGGGAGACAAGAACTTAAAACTCACTTGAAAGTTATCAAAAGTATTTTATTGTACCTGAATTTTACTAACACAACTTTTTTATTCAAGTTGTATTTTATTCTGGGTAACAGTGAACAGAAAAGTATTCATTTACTGTGACTTGAATAAGAAAATATTCCAAAGCCAACCATGATAGCCTTATATAACAGCAATAATGAACTGTAAATAAAATACCTAAAGTTTGGGTAGTATCTTGAATAGTACTGCTTTCAATTATTTAAAAAATAAATTTGGAATTTCTTTTAGTTGCTCTACTTCAAAAAATAACTGATGAAAGGTGCAATAGATAATCTCCCAGTGCTTTCTTTAGATTAGAGTCTGATTTTTTTTAAAAGGCAGAGAGGAGAAAATTATAACAAAGTGTTACCTCTTATTTACCTAAGGAGTTGGCTGCGTAAGAGAGAGAGACTAAATAAAAGCATGAACACTCTTTTGTTTGGCTTCTTTTAGTTTCCAGTGAATAAAGACACATTATGTCAATGAATGAAGTTCTATTCTAAATGTAACTTATTTATTGAATGGTCTGGACTCGGTGTAGAGATTGGAAATGGCTCCCTCATTCCCTCACCCTAGCCAGCTTAAAAAATGCTCTGTACATCTCCCTTCCCTGCCCTTGGATTATGGCTCAGGAAGATCCCACAACCTCTCAATGACTTTAAGCTCTGAGATTTTTTTTTTTGATTTTAAGGAACATACTAGAAGTCTAGTCAAGGCTACAAAGAACTTTTTATCTCAATACTTAAAGATGTCTTCTCTGTGCACACATCTCAAACTCCAGCAATATTGGTTTCCTCGTCTTCTTGTATGTACAGAGTTTAGTAAAAAAAATGAAACAAAACAAAAAAAAAACGAGGGTTAGGAAAAAAGGTATAGCACTGTTCATTTAGCAGAGGTTTCTTCTTCTTTAACTTGCATTATCTGAATTTTGAGTTCAAATGCTGTCTTTTCAGTGTGATATATTAGGAGTTTTTTCTTAGTACCCTCCTTTCTATCCCTGATTTCTACACTATATAAGTTCCTGATGTATGTAGTGTAGTTTATGGCTAAATTATTGTAATATCTTCCGAAACCCAATCCTATTTGGTATTTCTTCATTTTTAAATGGTGGAATTTCTAGTCTTAATAGTACATCTTTGTTGAACCAGTCTCCTCAAGATACCTGAGCTACCTTTGGGCAGTGTCCACTTGTCTTTTAGATTTGAAGAACAGTCAGATATTTAAAAAACTAGGGAGACATTCTGGCACAATAGGGACTTACAGTACATTTAAATAAACAGCAATAAAGATTTCATATTAGTTCTTGGTGGAGTGAGAAATAAGCCCCTACTATTTACATTTCAATTCTAAAACTAAATGATTTATGTCATTCTGTACCTTTAGTTTAAAAACATACACATTCCTAAGGAGATATAGGAGAAACACACAAAATAGATCTAAAATTCAAAAATATGACAAGCAGCCAATGGAATGTGGGGCTTAGAATGAATGTTTCCTCAAATCTTAACACAAGTATACATGAACTTTAAATATTACAACTAATTGATTTCACTTTTTGTTGTCTCACTTTTAGACTCTGAAAAATTATAAAGATTATGTAATATGTGGCCTTTAAATAAAGTTAAATTTATTGGGCAAAGGGTTTCAAACCAGTTTCCTTTGGAGAATGTTTTCTTTTTAACATATTTTTCCCCATTCCATATATATTGCCAAAAAGCACTTTTACACATTTTTTCCTCGGAAAATTATACTGTATAGACTAATTCTGAAAGAGAGTTTATTGTCTTCAGCTTTGAAAGCAAATTCCATGCATCAAACTTTCCTGTGGAAAAGCCAGATACAAGTACAGAGTAATTAAATGACTGAAATGAGGAACACTGAACTTGACCATGTGCATGGTGTTTCTTCTTCCCTTTGGGAAATTATTTAAGTAGTCAATAACTTGGTTTTGGAAAGAAAATATTCCACAGTATAAAATGTATTTATCATTCATGTGTCATGGGGCATATTTACTTGGGCAAGAAATTTAGACTTTCTAGACTGAAACAAGTAAAAAATTAAAATAAATTCAAAGGCTCTCTTGGCTGTTAAAAAATGGAATATTCAGTTTTATAAGTCTTAGAAGTGTGCGTGTGTGTTTGTGTGTATATACATATGCTGTACTTTATCATGCAGAGCATCTGCATGTGAACATTTGTTTCTAATAAACTCAAACTAGTAGTATGTTTTGATATCTTTGGAAAGAGTAGAATTCACAATATTTTATAGTTTTACTTCTTTTAACTTGAACCTATTATCTTCCCAACTTCTAGCATCTAATCCAATGCTGTAATGAAAATATTAATTATTAAATACTTTCTATATACTAGAAATTGTTCATAGCTATTTATATGTATTTAGTCATTTAGTCTTGACAGTGACATTGTGAGGCAGATAGTAGTATTATATTTTTTTAGATGAGAAAAATGAGACAGAAAAGTTCACAGGGCTACAAGGCAGTATATGACTGAGTCCAGACTGGAACCAGGACACATGTCTCATAATTCTGTGTTTTAAGAACTCTATGTTAGGGGCCAGGGATTTAGCTCAGTGGTTCAGCTGCCTGCTTCGCAAGTGCAAGGTCCCGAGTTCAATCCCTGGTACAAAAAAGCAAAACAAAACTATGTTGGTGAAACATTATTCCTCTAGATTTTTTATATTGTGATAATCATGGCAGCATTTAAAAATTTTCACTGACACAATTTACAGAAGCTATTAGTTTAGCAATTTCTAAGTGTAAGATTTAGTCGTCGTTAGTATATTCCTAATGCTTTGAGCCATCACCACTGCCTATTTCCACAGCACTTTCACCGCCCAAATGAAAACAAAAGCACCAATTAACAGTTTCTCCCTATTTCTCCTCAACCACCCTCTACCCTCCATCCCCTGGCAATGGTTTCAGTTTCTGGAAACTGCCAATTCTGGACAGTTCAAATAAATGGAATCATACAAAAAAACTCTATGTTATTACTTAATACAAAGAACTCTGTTATTACTTAAACTGTAATTTGAAATAGTTGATTTTGATTAGCCTATTTTTCTCCAGACATTTTCTTTTTAAAATTTTATTTAGTGTTAGATATTTTTTACTACTTTGTTTGTGATTCATAATAAATACATTTATTGGGGGGGAATTAGCACATATGCACATCACATCTCCATATTCTTTACTTCTCCTTCCCCTCTCCCCAGTCTCCGCTAGTCCCAGGTCCTGTTACCCTCTCTACAAAGTCTACCTCCTTGTTTCCTATAAGCTATCTTTATTCTAGTCTTCAAATTATTTATACTTTGGGTTTCTCATAAGTAAAACCAGGCAATATTTACCTTTCTGTATTTCACTTAGAATTATGGTCTCAAATTGTGTCTGTTTTCTTGTAAATGCCTCAAATTTATACTTCTTTGTTCAGAATAGTAATCCATTGTGCATTTCCTTTATCTAGTCATTGGTTAATGGGGATGTAGGTTGCTTCTAAGATTTAGTTAACTCATCATTTTAAATAGATTTAAAAAGTTTAAAGATATTAAATTAATCTCTAATTAATTTAGTGCTTATTAATTTTACAAAATATTTGGGGTCTTTTTGTTTGTGTTTTGAGACAGAATTTTGCCATTTGAGGCTAGCCTCAAACTCACCATTCTCCTGCCTCGGCTTTCTGAGTGCTGGGATTATAGGCATGCATCACCATGCCTAGCCTGGGTTTAAATGTATATAGTTTGATCATATTTATCTCCTCTATTATCCTCTCTTAGACCTCTCCCTCGTATTCCCTTCCTCTTGTTTAATAAAAATCTCCCTCAGATAGATCTTTTGCAAAAATAAAGGGGACCAAGAGATGGAGGGAGGAGGGAGTGATGGAAGGGGAGGGAAATGAAAAAAAGAATTAAGATGTATTGTGTACATGTACAAACTCCACTTGGGGAATATAAACAGTAAGTACTGCAAATATGTACCAATAAAAATATAAAATGAAAATGAAAATGAAAAAGAAGTTAGTATGTTGGGGATGTAGCTCAGTGGCAGCACTCCTGCTTGGTAAGCACAAGGTCCTGAGTTCGATCCCTGGTTGTGGGGGGATTTAGTGATGGAAGTGGTGTGTCCTATCTGTAGTTTGTTGTTTGTTTTCTGAACTCCCTAGGATTTTAAATAAAATTTTGTGAAGGCATCAAAAAATAGTTTCCCTTTTTGATATTTGTCTGAGTCTGGGTTATTTCACTTAACACGATCTCATATTCCATTAATTTTCCTGCAAATGACATCATAATTTCTTTTTTCTTCATAGAAGAAAAATGGGCCAGGGATTTAGCTCAGTGGTTTTGTTGCCTGCTGTGCAAGCGCAAGGACCCGAGTTCAATCCCCGGTACAAAAAAAAAAAAAAAGAGTAGATGAAAAATACTCTATTGTGTATAAATACCACATTTTATTTATCCATTCATCTGTTGATGGGCACCTGGGTTGGTTCCATATCTTGGTTATTGTGTATTGTGCTGCAATAAACTTAGGTATGCTCACTTTAATTCCTTTGGGTAAATAGCAAGGTGTGGTACTGATGGATCAAATGGTAGCTCTATTGTTAGTTATTTGAAGAACCTCCATAGTGATTTCCATAGTGTCTGCAATAATTCCCTCTAGCATTGTAGAATTGTTCCTTTTCCATTCATCTTTGTCATTATTTATTATTTTCTTGTATTCATCATGACAGACATTCTGGCTGGGTGAGATGGAATATCATTGTGATTTTGATTTACATTTCTCCAATGGCTAAATATGTGAACATTTTTCATATACTTATTGGCCATTTTTTCTTCTTTTGAGAAGTGTTCAATTCATTTGCCCATTCATTGATTGGGTATTTGCATTTTGGTGTTAAATTTTTTGACTTCTTTATATATTCTAGGTATTAATCTCTTAATGGAAGGGTAGCTGGAAAAGATTTTCTCCCATTCTCTAGGCTGCCTCTTCACTCTGATTATTTCCTTTACTGCACATAAACTTTTTAATTGGATGTAGTCACACTTTTTGAATCTTGCTATTATTTCCTGTGCTTTTGGAGTTTTATTCAGGAAGTCTTTGCCTGTTCCTACACCTTGAAGTCTTTCTCCTATGTTTTTCCTAACAGCTTCAAAGTTTTAGGTCTCATACTTAGGTTTCTGGTTCATTTTTAATTGATTTTTGTACAGGGTGAGAGATAGGAACCTGGTTGAATCTTCTATAAACGTATATCAATTTTTCAAGCACCATTTGTAAAAGAGGCTGTCTTTACTCCAATATATCTCTCTGGTTCTTTCATCAAGGATAAGATGGCTGTAGTTGGATGGTGTGACCATTGAGCCTGATTCATAAACCTCGTTGGATCAAGAAACACCTGGTAGGTTTGAAAAGCACATTCCTGGGCATGTCTTGATGGGTCATGAAGGTGTGACATTAGGTAGTAAATATGGTCCCTAGTTCATTCCTCTCCAGCACCATTCTCCTGCTCTACTTCTAGGTTACCATGAACTAAGCAAATTCGCTCTGCAATGCAGTTCTGTCATGATAATTTTGCTAGAGCCTGCCAACCATGGACTGAATCTCCTGAAGCTGTGAGCTAAATAAACCTTTCCTTCTTTGAGTTGTAGGTATTGAACATCAGGCCACAGTGACACGAAACTTAACCAATACATCTGGGATTGTTTCTGTGTGGAGGATATGAGAAGTTCTCGGGCCCTCGGACAGCCTTGGGAAGACAGATTGTCCTAATGTCTGTGGCAGGCCCAGATAGAGAAGTTAAAGATAACTTCAGAAGGCTGTTTGTCGTTTCCACAGTGTTTGTTCCACTGTGGTCCCTTGAGACTCTCAAATATTTGCTTGGTATAAGAATAGATAAGAGTAGCTAATTCTTTAGAAGCTTTAAGTAACCGAGATGATTTAAATAAGATACACTAAGATTAAAGGAGCATAGATGGTTCCTTAGATGCTTTATGTACTCACAGATAAAACTGGTGGTTAGTTGACTAGCACTGTAAATTGTTAATGATTGATGTATCCTACAGAAAAATGTATAAAAGAAGAATACTACCAATAAACCTGGCCTTAACTCCACACAGAGTTCTGGTCCCCCGTGCTCCTTCATTTTATAAGTTTTGTTGGATACTGTCTTCAGGTTCCAGTCTCCCACTAAGGAGACCCCAACATTTCTGTGTCCTCTATTCTACTGGTCTGTGTGTCTATTTTTGTGCCATACCATGCTGTTATTTTTACCATTGGTTTGCAGTACAACATGAAGTCAGTATTGTGATGCCTCTTGCCTGATCTTTTCACTTAGGATTATTTTGGTTATTCTGAGTCTTTTCTTTTACTATATAAATGTTAGGTTTTTACTTTTCTTTTTTTTTTTTGTTGCAGTACTAGGGGTTGAACTCAAGGCTTTCACACAGAGCTGCATTCTCAGCCATTTTTTATTTTGAGACAGGGTTTCACTAAGTTGCTAAATTGCTAAGGCTGAGCTTGAACTTGCAAGCATTCTGTCAGCCTACCAGAGTGTTTTGATTATAGGTGTGTGCTACTATGCCTGGCTAGGATTGTTTTTCTATTTATATGAAAAATATTATTGGAATTTTGAGGGGGATTGTATTTAATTAGTAGGTCATGTTTGGTAATATTAATTCTGCTGATCTGTGAACATGGGAGGTCTTTCCATCTTCTAGCATGTTCTTCAATTATTTTCTTTAATATTCTGTAATTTTCATTGTAGACGTCTTTTATCTCCTTGGTTAGCTTGATCCCTAGGTACTTTTCTTTTTTTGAGGCTGTATCTCTTTATTGAATTCGTCCTTCATATTCTGCATTGTTTTCTTTAGCTCATTCAGCTGTTTATTTTTATTATCTTGAAGTCATTAATAATTTTCAAAAGCAGTCATTTGAATTCTTTGTTCAGCATTTCATATGCGTTGATATCTTTACATGCAGTTACTGATTAGCTATACATCTTTGGAGGAGTCCTGTTACCTTGTTTTTTCACACTTTTTGTGTTTCTATATTAGGATTCATTTATTTATCGAAATGGGTGTCTCCTCCACTTTTATGTGAGAGTCTTCTTAGGGTCCAATCTTCTTTTGAGGGCTTGATCCCCAAGCACTGCTCAGTGAGGAGAAAACAAACTTCAGTAATAATGATGG
Source organism: Heterocephalus glaber (assembly GCF_000247695.1). Next base: position 50,776 of record NW_004624920.1, read on the forward strand.
CAGAAAGACAAACCAGATATTAACAAACAGTAAAAAGCAATTAGAAGAATCAACTCTGTCACCACTAACAATACAAAAGAAAGCAGCAATAATAATGTAGAGTAAAACAAAAGGTTTATTAATAAAGTAATAAGAAAAAGTTGAGGGGATAGGGAAACAAAAAATGGAAGAAGTAAATTTTTTAAAAAAGAAGGATGAGTATGAGGGGGAAAATGCGGTTAGAAAAATCCAGGTAATCAAAATGACATTAGGTAAAAGTAGCAGAAAAAACAACAAACAAGAAAAGAAAAGAAAAAGAAAGAAAAAAGGAGAAAAAAGAATGAAAGAAAAAGGAAAAATAAAACCCCCCAAAAACAAACAATGGAAAAGAAAAATGATGCCATAAAATTCCTCCACATCAAGGTGTTTGAGTAACCAAAGTTTCTTCCCCCTCCGTTTTTTATTGTTAGTGCATTTCAGTTATACGGATTTAATGGAATTTATTTTGGCAGATTTGTACACACACATACCGTACTTTGATAGTTTCCTGTCCTACCTCTTGCCTCACTCACCCTTCAGTTTCACTTTTTTGGGGGCCTGTCACTGGGCTAGGTCTGAGAGATTCCCAAACTTAACCCACCTTTCTGTAGCGGCCTTAGTTACTTCTGTCACAGAAAAAGAATTTTTAGGATGCACCAGAAGGAGACAGGAGTAGGGTTTATTAGAGAGTAAGTACACACTCAAGAGGGAAGTGCTGGTGGTCAGAAAAATGAAAGGCCACACAGTTTGGAACTGAGTATATTTATACTTTTCTTGAGGTGAAAAGCTGGGGAAAAAAGTGCCCACCCGTTCCTCCCCGCCTCAGAAGGGTATCAGCCCATTAGCAGGCATTTTTTTTTTGAATAGGTGATTTAAACATTCTCTGGATTTGCTCAACCTTTTGGTTACTTTCTTAATTGAGCCAATTTATGGACTTGTAATGATGGGTCTGGAAGGGAAGCAGTGTAATTCTAGCCAAGGACTGTTGACATTGGGGCTGTCCTTATCTTGGGGCCAGGTGCTTACACCTTACTTTCTTAAATGAGCCAGTTTACGGCCCTGGGTGACTCCAGCTGTGTCCTCCTGGAAGTCGCAGTCTTCTTACAAAGTACAGGTTTTAGTTATGATTTCTTTGTTTCCTTTCTACCTATCTTTCATTTCTTCTACCCTACCTCAGGCCCATTCCAATGTTCTGGGTTTTTTTTATTCATTAAGTTTATTGGTACATTTTCGGTATACAATATAATGACATTCATCATTTGGAATTTGTACCTTTACATGATGTATCTTAGTTCTTATTTTTTTCCCCATTCCCCTGCCCTCCCTTCATCCCCTGCATCCCTCCCTAATTGCAAAGACTTTGTTTCCATTTTTTTTGTATTTCCTTTTCTCATATTGTTTCCTTTCCCCTATCCCTTCCACTTCCCCTTTGGATCTTTACTTCCTATTTCACATTGTCAATTATACATTTTGATCTTCACACTTTCAGTTTCTCACACCAGAGAAACTATTTGGTGATTACACATGTGTGTCCTATTTATTTCACTTAAAAGTATGGCCTCAATGTGTATTCAATTAGCTATAAATGTCTCTAGTTTCTCATTTTTTATGACTGAGTAGTCGCAATGGCGACTAGGAGAACAATACAAAAAAAAAATCAATGAAGCAAAGAGTTGGTTCTTCAAAAGAATAAACAAAACTGACAAACCCTTAGCTAACCTCATCAAAAAAAGAAAAGAAAAGGCTCAAATCCATGCACTTAGAAATGAAAAGGGTGAAATTATAATGAACCCAGCAGAAATCCAGAAGATCAATACCTACTTTGAGAACCTATATGTCAATAAGATGGAAAACACAGAAGAAATGGACAGATTTATAGATAAACACATGAATTACCAAAGTTGAATGGAGACCTAAAAATTCTAAACAACCTAATATCAATCAACAAAATTGAAAACATAATTAAAAACTTACCAAAGAAGAAAAGCCTGTGTCCTGATGGTTTCACTGCTGAATTCTACAAGCCATTTACAGAGGAACTACTGCCACTACAGTTTGAACTCTTCAATGAAATTGAAAGGGAAGCAATACTCTCAAATTCATTCATTGCATCACCTTGATCCCCAAAGCAGAGAAAGACCCAACAGAAAGAGAACTATAAGTCAATCTCACTAAAGAACATAGATACAAAAATCCTTAATAAGATACTGGCAAACAGAATGCAAAAGATCTTCAAGAAGATCATATACGCTGACTAAGTGGGATTCATCCCAGGGTTGCAGGGATGGTTCAACATACACAAATCAATAAATGTAATACACTATATTAACAGAACCAAGGAGAAAAATGATATGATCCTCTCAATAGATGCAGAAAACGCCTTCGACAAAACCTAACACCCATTCATGATAAAAACCCTACAGAAAATTGGAATAGATGGTCTTTATCTCAACCTGATAAAAGCCATCTATGAGAAACCAACAGACAACATCATATTAAATGGTCAAAACCTGAAATCCTTCATGCTAAAATCAGAAACAAGACAAGGATGTCCACTCTCACCACTCCTGTTCAATATAGCTCTGGAAACATTAGCCATAGCAATTCAACAAGAGAAAGAAATAAAAGGAATAAAGATAGAAAACAAAGAAGTTAAATTGTCCTTAGATGAGATAATAGTCAAGAAGACTCCAAGAACTTCACCAAAAGTCTTCTAGACTTAATATCCAATTTTCTGGTTTTTATTGTATAATTTTTGGAAGATTATAACTTTCAAGGAATTAGTGCATTTCATCTAGGATATCAAATTTATGAGAATATAGTTGTTCGTAATATTTTTTGGTTATCATTTTTATGTTCATGGGATCTACAGTAATGTTTTTTCTTTTATTTCTGATATTCCCAATTTGTCCTGTTGTTTTCCTTAGTTAAGCTGATTGGACTATTATTGATTTTATAAATCCTTTCAAAGTGCTTGTTTTCTGGTTTTATTGATGCTTTTCTATTCACTTCCTATTTTTAATTTCATTAATTTTAAATTTATTTTAAAGTTATTTCTTTATTTTTCCTATACTTTGGATTTAATTTGCCCTTGTCTTCTCCCTCCTCTTTTCCTTTCTCTTCTCCTCTTTTCCTTCCTTCTCTCTTTCTCTCTGTCTTAGTTTCCTTTTTCATTTGTTTGTTTTTGTATTTTTTGAGGCAGGGTCTCCCTTTGCAGTCAGGCTGGCCCTGAACTCACTATGTAGCTCAGGGTGGCCTTGAGCTAGCAGCAATCCTTTTGCCTCAGCCTCCTGAGTGCTGGGATTATAGGTGTGTACCACCATGCCTGGCTTTTTGTGTGTGTTAGTTACTGGGAATTGAACCTATGGCCTCTGGATTGAGCTACATTTCCAGATTTTTGAAGATTTTAAAATTATGAGCCAGGGTCTTGCTGAATCTCTAAATTGCACTGGCTGTGTTTAAACTTAGGATCTTCTTGTGTCAGCTTCGCAGAGTGCTAGAATTATAAGCATGTGCTACTGTGTCTGGCTTCTTTGTTTTGGTTTCCTAAGTAGTAATTTACATTGATTTAAAGTCTTTCTTTTTTAACATATGCATTCAATGAAATACATTTCCTTTCAAGCTCTGCCTTGACCACATCCTAAAAGTTTTGATTTTTTTTATTTAGTGAAAAATATTCATTTATT
>NW_004624920.1:135028-145602 GCF_000247695.1 Heterocephalus glaber
ACTTATGCATATTGTCCTGTATATTTTAAATCATTTGCATATTACCTATAATACCAAATAAAAGGTAAATATATAAATCATTGTCCTCTTGCATTGTTGAGGGAATAATTGCAAAAAAGGTCTGTACAACTTCAGTACAGGTACAATTAAAATTTTTTCTTCTATCTGCTGTTGGTTGAATCCATGGATGCAGAAACCACAGATGCAGAGGGATCAGTTTTTTCCCTGAATATTTTGTGGCACTTAATCATCCTACACACACACACACACACACACACACACACCACACACACTCCATAACATGCATCAAGCATATTTTCTTGGCCTCTACGTCTAATCTTACTACATCCGAGGGCATCATTCTGTGTCCATGCATCTGTCTCTGTACTGGTCATCATGTTCGCTCTGAGGGCCTGTGTTCCACACAGAGAACCCTGGAGATGCTTAATAATTTTGGGGAGCAAAATACAGGTTATAAAACTATGAAATCCCTGGTCAAGATACCTGACTTCAGGAGTGGGGAAGGATGACTCAGGTGGACTGGTGGCATGGGAGAGAGGGCATAGCTGAGGGCAATAGGTAGGAAAGATTAACATTCAGGTGAGAAAAATGGTTTGAACAGTGAGCAGTAGATATAAGAGCTTCACTTGCTCAGATGACATAATGGGTTGAACAATGTCCATCCTACCCCCATTTCCAAAAGTAGGCTGGAGTCCTAACTCCCATCCTACAAAATGTAACCTTATTTAGAAATAGGATCTCAGAGAGGTGATCAAGTTAAAAAGGCATCATTAGGACAGATGCTACTCCACTATGATTGGTGGTCCTATTAAGAGGAAATCTGGACACAAACAAGCAAGCATAGAGGGGCAATGATAAAAAGACACAAGGAGAATGTCATGTGAAGGCATGGTAGAGACTGCAGTTTTGCTACCATAAGCCAATGATCACCTTGGGCCACAGAAGGTGGAAGAGGCAAGGCAGGTCTTTCCCAAGTGCCTTCCAGGAGGGTATGTCCATGCTGACACTTCAGTTTTAGACTGCTGACCTTCAGAACTGTGAGACAATAAATATCACTTTCATTTACCTAGTGTGTGGTCCTTATGAATTAGTAAAGGTATATAATGGTGGATCAGAGTATACTTAGGAAGCTTTAGCAGCAAAAAAGGGAGTAACAAGCAGTTTTTGTAGACTTTATATGGAGTGCTCTAGAGAATTTTATGACTGATGGTGTTCAAAGAAATCTGAGTTGAGTCAAAGGATTCAAATTTTTGGGCTATAGGATAATGATTAACCATAATAATGGTAAAAATATGACTGGAGAAAAGATAAAGAGCTCAGTCTTGTGGAGATGGAATCTGAGATGCCTTTAGGGATAGGATTTAGAGGCCACTGACAACTTGAATTTAGGAGACTGGAAATCATACTCTCTTGCTATTAATCAGAGGCACTTTCAGTTCATCACAGTGGCTGTGAGAAGAACTACTAAACTTCTATATAAGGATTGTTGTCTAAAAGCAATTTTAAAATAACAAGGAAGAATTTATTATCTTGAAGACTGAAAAGTTTTACTTGCATACAGAGTGACATTCACTTGCCAGTAACAGCAAATCTCCCACTGATGTCCCTCATCAGTGGGAGAGGGAGGATGTGACATAGAGCAAGTAAAACAAAAAACAACCTGCTTCCTCCATGAGGGGAGTGTGGAATGGTAAAAGAGGGGCTCAAGACTCGCCATTGTAACTCTGATTTTTGTTCTCCAAATTTTGGCATTGAGAGATACATTAGTGGATTGAGGGTAAAGTGGAGAGCGGTGGGAACTCCCCTCAGTCCCCACCTCTGCCACCACGCTACAATGTCCATTTAACATTCTGGAAAGTGATTGCCTTTGAGTAGGGCCAAACTTACTGGGCAGTGCTGTAAGGAACAAAAGGGAACCCCTGTGGTTGAGTTTTCCTCATATGGCTGGGTTCCCTTGGAACATGTATGGGACTCAGGGGAGAGAATGGCTGTTGAGCTTGCCAGGGGTACCTCACCAGGGGGAAGGTGGATGACCACAACATAGAGAGGGTGAACTTCCCTGATGAGTGAGAGTCCTGGTCAACTTCAGAAGGGTTGTCAGTATCTGTAGGAACTGAACTCCTAGAGTGCTTTGGAAGTCTTTAGCCTACTGTCAGCAGCAGTGCAGGGGAGGGGAGGCTGTCAGCCAGCAAATATCTGGTGACCTCATGAAGAAACAGATAGAAAATCACAAGGAGTCATGAGGAATAGTCATGACCTAGTCTGCTCCAATTATGGTCATTTTGTAGATAAAGAAACCAGGCAGAGAATCCAAATAGCTGTTGGATGACAAAGATTCTGATGGATATTTTTTTAAATACTTACTTGCTAAGATAATTTCTTTGTTCAGAAGCAGCTGTTTTAACATATTCAGATGTTTTAAAAATGTAGATTTGGGGTTCAGTTCTTCACGATATTGCAGGTAGGGGTATTAATATACTAGAAAAGTGGGCAAGGATACTAACAAATGATTTATAAAGGTCATAAAAATAAGCCCCACTGAAGAGCTACTTTTATAAAAGATTCTGGGAAAGCCAAATAACCTGTGTCCAGAGCAAATGAACTTCCCACAGTGCATACTCACAGTTTGGTCTAAAATAGTGGTCCTTATCAGTGGTGATGTTTTTCTTTTCCTTCACTCCCATACCCAAAGGGGACATTTCACAATGCTTAGAAACAGTTTTTGTTGTCATAAATGGAGGAAGAGAATGCTGAGGGTATTGTTACTGGCAAAGAGTGGGTGGAGATCAAAGATGATGCTAACTACCTTATAATGGACAGGACAGTCCCCCATAGCAGAGAATTATCTGGCCCCATGTCTTCAAGGTCCTATAGTTAAAAAATCCTGATTTAAAGAGCTAATTCAGAGCTTGAGAAAGCTATGGCTCCAAGTACATGACATAAAATCATGTGATAGTTGTTTATGTGTGGATTTAACTGGGTTAAGGGCTGCCAAGATATACAGTAAAACATTATTTGTGAGTGTGACTGTGAAGATGTTTTTGAAAGAGATTAGCATGTGAATCAATAGACTAGGTAAAGATCTGCTTTTATCAGTTTGTAAACTTTATCCATCAATGACCTGAGTAGAACAACAAGACAGGCAAAGGACAAGTTCATATTCTCTGCTTGAGCCAGACACCCACCTTCTCCTGCACTCCTCTTCCTAATATCAGTGATAATCCTTGTTCTTAGGCCATTGGACTTACATCACAGGCACCCCCTCTCCCCAATTCTTAGACTCTTGGACTTTGGTTTCTCTGGTTCTCAGACCTTTGCACATGAACAGGAATTATATCACTGGCTTCCCAGGGTCTTCAGCTTGTAGAAGGCAGATCGTAGTGCTTGCCAGCCTTTATAATCATGTAAGCCAACCCCTCATAACAAATCTCTTTTTATAGAGTTCAGTGGATCCTATTAGCTCTGTTTCTGTGGAGAATCCTAATACAGGTGATAAATGCAGGATGAGGGACATTGACTTGAAAGTGTTCCTACATTGGAGGCTATGTGAGGTGGTGAGGTACTTTTTACATGGGAAATAGCCTTATACAGGAGCAGAAATTCTATGAAAAAGTGAATCCCATCTAAAGCAGAAGCACACACATATGGCTATTTTGGTAAGCTACATGCTTTTGGATTGATAGGACAGGCCATGCAATATAACTTGTAGTCACACTGCCTCCTTCTAAGAAGCCTTACATTGTTTGCCACACCCACATCCTTTCTGAGCAAAATTCTGTGAATATGTTCATTTCACTCTATTCCCTGAGGATTTTCCCACTCCACTCTCTCCAACATGAGTCACTGATAGATTTCACCAGACATGGATATTGAACTCTGATATTTCCATCTAGAGTTTCTAAGAGAAAAAAACATGAGCTTTGGGTCATAATATATGGCAGTTTAATCAAATTCACCATTGGGGCAATTTTAATTCTGTATCTGCAGAGAGACTTGGTCAGAGGCTGTGCAGGAATGTCAAATTAAACTCAAGTGATTAGGGAAGGTGTTAAAACCTTAGGGGACCCAGCATCAGTTCCCAAAAGCTCACATTTGCAGGAAAGAAGAAGGAAAAGTCACAGGACATCATTCTAAGGTTCATATTAGTAGTCCTAAGAGGTAGAGAAGAGAGCTAAAGTTAGATGCAATAAACAGGGTCCTGTGCACAGGTTTGGTATTCAGAGTGGGAAGCTTTGCCCTTTGGTCTCTGTGTAGGAATTCTTCATGGGATGGATAGGTACAGTATGTCCCTGAATTAGTAGTGAGTTCTATTCCAGGAGAATGTTAGTAAGTAGGATTCCTTCATATGTCTGACAAAGTGAGTCTTATATACCTTTGACACAAATATACAGTGTAAAGCATAAAAAAGCCAAATACATACACACATAGAAATACCTTAAATAAACTACTTTTACTTTTATAGACACCTGAAATGGTGATACAGTACAGTACAACTGTAAATAAACTAGTTTTACTAGTTTTCCTTCATTGGTACAGTAGACTTCACATGTTCCATGATCTTGTCCCTGTTCTTTAGAATTGTGTCAATGGTTGAACAATTATGAGTGACATCTACCATCTTTTTGCCTTAGTCTAATCTCTCAATTATTTTCACTTTTGTTTCCATGGTTATTGCTTTGTGGTTCCTAGCAGTCCTTGCCACATCACCACTGCTTTTTCTCTTGCTTCAGGAATCCTCAGCTCTGATTGAACACTGTACTATTGTACACTATTTCATGGCGCAGTAAGCACACAGCAGCACAACTGTGACAAAGTCCAGCTGACAAGTGAGCTACTTCAATGATTTGTTCCCATCTATGAATCTTTGTAATGCGAGGTCCATTTGTATCGGTGAAAGTTTGCAACTCAAATGTTTGTAAATTGGGGATTTACTGTACAGGTAAGCTTAGCTAAGAAGTAGCTGTGCACTCCAAGGCTGATGCAGGTTCTACTTATGACAGTGACTTTGACAATTTACAAACCACTGGTTGGGGTATTTATCTAGCTCCAAAGCCTGTACACTCTCTCCTGAACCACAGTGTAGAAAAACATTTCAGAAATAAATATAATAACAATGCTAAGATCTTAGAAACAATTAGTCTTTTACTCAATAGTGAGATAAGTTATTTTGTTTGCACAAGTATTATTGGACTTATTAGGTTATAGAATATTGCTGACAATCCCAGAATACTAGTGATGATTCTCAATTTAAATCTAGATACTTTATGACAATAATTATGATTTCTTCAGTGCTTTCTATGTCACAGGCATGATGCTAAACTCTTTAAGATCCTGCACAGTAGGCACTGATTTTTATTCCCATTTTACAGGTTTAAAAACTGAGATAGAAAGAGGTTGGACAACTTTCTTATGGCCATACAGATAGCAAGTGGATTTCTGGGATAAGCACCCAGGAAAATCCATTTCTAGAGTCTTGGCCCTCTATCTTGGCTCTAGAACATTCTTGACCATATTGTCTTAGTATTTGTTATGCTTGTGTTTAGATTTCCCTTCAAAGCCTCATGCTTTTTCAGAGGGGCTGAATCTAGAGTGTGTGATTCATTCATGGTGGGGCTAGGCCTGAGGGTACTAGGGTGCTACAAACCCTAGGTAGTCTGAATAATATAAAAAGGGCAGAAAGACAGTGTTAAGTTCTCTTCTTGCTTTGCTACTGTCTATCTTCCATGAACAGTTGCTGCCCTGCTACCCTGACTTGGCTCTGGTTGAATATGGACTGGAACCTCTATGAACTGTAAGCCAAATAAACCTTTTTTCCTTTAACTTGGGTGTTGGATATTTTGTCTTATCAATAAGAGAAAAGTAACTAATACAGAAAATTGGCACCAGAGAAGTGATGTTGTTGCTGTGACATTACCTGGCATGTGGCTTAAGAGCCTTTGGAACTAGCTTGTGGGATTTGGAAAGGTTCTGAGATGCCAACTGAAGAAATAGAGCTGGAGTGCATTAGGCTATTCTGTATGGGAAGTTCTGGTCAGAGCTCAGAAGATCAGAAAGCCAGTAAAGACCAGGCTCCAGAAGTTTCTGCTGAGAAGAAGGACTGCATTGGCTGTTGGACTCCAGATGCTGTGTGATGTAGCTTAGTAAAAAGGTTGTCTGAATTTTGTTCATGTCTAGAGACTTTGCCTGAGACTGAAATTAAGGGTGGTAGAGTAATTCATCTGGCAGAAGAAATTTCAAGGCAAACTAATGTTGAGGTGGTGGCATGGCTACTTTTGGGGGCGTTTAGCAGGATTTACTTTGAGAATCAAGAGCAAAGAGCCCAGCAGAATGATTTAAAATATTTTGAGTTTGGTCTGAAAGGAAGCTCCAGTAAAGTTGTGACCTGAAAAAATGGAACAGCGAACTTAGTTGCCAAAATATTAACATTAAAAAGCCATGTACTTTGGAAAAGGACAAGAGAAAAGGTGGCTTGAGGGCATCACAAGCAGCAGCAGGACTCTACCCTTTGCAGCCTCAAAATTGCAAAAGTGAAAGACACTGCTTTGAGGAGAGAGCCCCAGAGAACCATGATCCAGAATTCTGGCAGCCTAGGATAGTTGTTCCTTGGGATTTTGTTCATAGAACTTGACCCCTCTAGCCAAGTGAGATGGAAGACTAGCTACCACTCCAGCTGGCAGCAGACCTTGGCATTATCCACAAGGCACTGGGTTTAGATTCATGCAGAATGGAAGAGTTGTGGGGTCAGGAAGCCTCCCACCCAGATATCAGAAGAAGGCCTGGGAGGCCAGGCAGTGCGCTCCTGAGAGGGCAATGTGTGAAGTTGTGAATATGTGAAGCCAAAGGAGCAGTGGAAATCCTAAAAGTTTAGAAGCCAGGAGCACGGATCACCTGAAGAAAACTGCAAGGAGGGAGCAGAGCCAGCTCAAGAAAGAAGTTGTAGGAGCTACAACCATCTGAAGTGCCATAGGAGCGGAGCCACCTAAGCCCTTTGAAGTTTACAACTTGCTACAGATTGCTGGGGATGCCGGAAGTGAAACTGTGGGATTTAATGTTTGCCCTGATGGATTTTGGATTTTCTTTGGTCCAAATCCTTGTTATCCCCCTGTTTGTAACATTTGGAATGGAACTGTCTGCCATTGAATGGAACCTTGTGCCATTGAATGTTGGAAGTGTTTAACTCTCTTTTCATTTGTACAGGGGCTTGCAGCTAAGAGTTTGCCTTAACTTTCAGAGAGGACTTTGTACTTGGACATTTAAACAATGCTGAACTGTTAGGATTTTGACAACTCTTGGAGAGGGACTAAATGGTTTTTTGCATAAAGGGATGTGTATGAGTCTTTGGGGGTCCAGGAACACAATGTTATGGTTTGTGATTAGATGTCCACCCAGTGCCTCATGCTTTTTCAGAGGTGGCTGAATCTAGAGTACGTTATTGATTCATGGTGCAGCTAAGCCTGAGGGCACTAGGATTAAAAGTGTGAGTGCTACCCACCCTGAGTAGTCTGAATAAAGTGAAAGAGGCAGAAAGACGCTGTTAAGGTCTCTTGTGGTTTTGCTGTCTTCTGCCACCATGAACTTTTGCCCCTCTCCCACTCTGCCTTGGAGCCAGCCAATTATGGACTGAAACCTCTACAAACTGTAAGCCAAATAAACATTTTCCCATTTACCTTTGAGGGTATTTTGTCTCATCAATAAGAGAAAATAACTAGCACAGTATTCATGCCACCTGACTCTGTCATATACTAGTGCATTCTCTCCATCTCACAGGCTACTTAGGCATGCTTATTTTGGCATTCAAATTGGGGGCAAAACTTTCCCCCACCAATCTGTTAAGGTGTTTAGAAAATATCTTAGTGCAATGCTAAAGCTCAGCTTATGTGTGGCTCTGGATCTGTCAGGTTCACACTACTGTAATGAAATACCTCAGACAATTAACTTATCAGAAAAAAAGGCTTATTTTGACTGATGATTCTGGAGGTTCCAGCCCAAGAACCTCTCATCCGAGAACCTCTCATCAGAATCTCACACTAGGCCCAGGTCTTAAAGGTCCACAGCATTTCCAGTACCACCACCCTGGAACCAAGTTTTGAATTCATGGTCCTTTGGAGGATGGACACTCATTCAGACCACAGCAGTCCTCACTCCCACAGTAATTTAGTAAGGTAGTTGGTGAGGGGGAGGGGAATTCTCACCTAACTGCAGATGGCTTGGCTAGCTGCACAGAACTGCTCACCAACAAGGCATTTAGACTTCCCAGGGAGGCTACAGCTCCAGTCTAATCTTGGTTGCTTTCCAGCATTTCTCCAAACAGCATCCTACTCTTAGAACTCTCTTAGTTTAAGGAACATTCATTATTAGGTTCCTTCCTCCAACTGCTTTCCTTCTAATTCCTCCTAAACTCTTCCACATTTGCTTTTCACAGGTTTCAATTTCTTTATGTAGGAAACCTCCTTTTCTATTCTTTCATAACATTGACATTGATATATGGTCTAGAAGGTCTATGATCCCCTATTTAAATTTGCTGCTGAAAACAATCAGAACACAAACTATTTCTTTGGGTAGAGACAATTCCTTTTTAGGAATAGAGTTTCTGGTTCTTACTCTCTGGATCTGAGAGCAAAGTTTCAAATTTCAATGAGGGGAAGGTTTTCCTATGTTTAGCAGAGAATCCATGGAATGTGATTGAATTCCATATTAAAACTAAGGTTAAATATTTCTACATTGTTACAACTGGTTGATTGGAAGCTAGATGGAATCTTAAAATTCTTTACACCTTCTAGTGGGACAACAATTGCAGCAGTTAAAACAGTTCCTATTCTACTGGTATAAGACTGAGAAAAAGATATAATGGTCCTAGGAGTCAAAATAAGTTTGGAGTGAGATGGCTTAGAATTTAAATTCTGCCATCACTTGAGATGTATGGATTTTGAATAAGTAATTTAAAGTTTTCTGAACCTTGGATTATGATATTGATTATGATCAAATGGTGTTGTTTTTGGGGAATTGGAAGGAAAGGTATATTTAGTTTTTTGCTCTGATAAATCCTTCTAAGTGAAAGGAGCTTTAGTTTCATTAGCATATGGCCTCACCTTGCTCCCAACACCTCTCCAGGGAGGGGGTGGCTGATTGAAGGGTCAGTTGGGGAAAGGACCTGGACAGGCCTGCATTGCTCAAGCCTTCTCTCTCCTTTCCCTTGGTACCCTATCCCCACTTGCCTTTTTGCATGTTTCAGCTATGCTATGAGATTTTTATAATCAGAAGACCTGGACTGGGCACTGGTTAAGTGTTCTCGTGAACAATGAATCTCTCTCTCTCTCTTTCTCACTCTCGCTCGCTCTCTCCATTTCTTATCTCCTTCAGCTGACTGTCTAATAAGACTTACCCTCAGTGAGCTCTAACATATGTCTAAGCCTATCTTTTCTGCCATAGCCTGATTCATCTTGTTCACATTTCAGAGAAAATAAATCAATGGTGGAAGAACAGCTGGTTGCAATATCTTTGATTTTTTTTGATAAATCATAAAATTCCTTAGTTTATTTCATTTGGCCGCTCTTTAGGGCAAAATTGTTTAGATTGAACATTCAAATGTCTTTTTCAAAATTTTCCCCAAAGATTTGAAATCCAAAGGGAGTGAATTTATAAACTAGAGATGTTGCTGGAGACAAAAAGCAAACCTTAAAAATAACTAAATAGGCTGGGGATTTAGCTCAGTGGTTTTGCTGCCTGCTGTGCAAGTGCAATGACCTGAGTTCGATCCCCGGTACCAAAAAGCAAAACAAAACAAAACAAAAACCCAACTAAATACTTCCAAAGTATATGAGCCCAGCCTTTCTATATACTTAGAAAATTAGATAGCTTTGTTCTTGGGGACATTTGTACTAATGATATACCCCTGAATTCCCTTCTCCTAAGAGAGGTAAGTGAATAACAGGTATGACTGTATCATAAGGATAATTGTTTTCCAAGTTATCCCTATGCTATAGTTGAAACCTTATTACTATATTACTCTTGTTTAAATTTTTATGTAATTTAAATGCCTGTCACTTTCAAAATGTAACTGATGTCCAAAATTTTCTGTTTAAGTCAAATAAAATAAAGTCATGATAGAAAAAGTCCTATGATTTGGAGATAAATAATCCTTGTTTAGATTTATCAAGCTGACTGCAGTTGCTCACATTGTGCTATAGATCTTAGTACTCAGTTGACTTTTCACAGATAAAAACCCAATGAACAAAGAACACAAAGAATAAAGTCATGTGGGGACAGTAAGTGTTAAAATTCATGTATTTTATTATTTTCTACCTCTAACTGGTTTTAGCCTCTCCGGGCCAGTGTCTACACAGTTTATAAAGTCATTTTTCTGAATGTTAATCTGTTCAGGTTATCTTCCATTTCAAAGGTCTCCAGTGACTTCCTGTCTGCTCCAGGGTAAAGTTCTAGTTTGTTAGCTTTGTATAAAATCTCTTCAGGAATTGATTGACTGACATTACCTCATCTTCTCCCAGATTTTAGACTAAAATGATGCTGTGGTTCCCTGTGTAGGTTTTTTTTTT
>NW_004624920.1:148087-163267 GCF_000247695.1 Heterocephalus glaber
GTTCTTCAGGAAGTGTGCTTTGTTGCTGCACATGAAACAGTAGATCTCCCCCACTGACATAGTCTAGAACAAGGAACAGTCTGCTTTCTCTCTGGAAGCAAACATGCAGTGCAACTAGAAAAGGACAATTGGATGTCTGCTATAGAATGTGCCTCTCTCTATATACCCAATGAATGTAGAAATGCTCTTTTTTCACTGCTTTCATGGCATACATATGATCTGATTTTTTCAGTTGGACTAACAGTATTTTCCCATAACTTCTACCCGTCACACAGAGGAAATCAAAGTCCTCAAGACCTAGACCAGATGAAGCTTTGCCACCTTCCCTGGTGTTCCCTGCCTCACTGTCTTCATCAACTTGTTCTAAAGCCTCATGAGTTGAAAGGTTATGTGGGATTGCTGTGTGTGCAGAGTCTGAAGCCATGGATGATGGATCAACTCGCACCGTGGGCTCTGATGGTAAAGAACACTGCCCACATTCAATTGTGACAAGTTTGTGACACTTCTTGTGAACTGAGAGTTTGGAGTTGGTGCACTTATATACCTGGCAGCCAAGTCCCCCTACACAGTCTGTGCAGACAGCACAGTGAGCTCACCTGCTGAAGTGTTTGGCCTGAAAAATGTGGCCATTCACATAATATAGCTTTCTCAAGCAGCCTGCAGCTCTGTGGTGGATGAATTTCTCTCTTCCTGGACAAGGCACTTTAGAATGTTCTGGTATACAAGGTGATGAATGAATTAAGAGCTCAGAATCTTTCTTTAGCTCAGAAAGCCTAATGGCCTCTTCTAACTCCAACTGAGGTGACACAGTATATGGGTCTCCTTCCTCCTCTACCCAGTGAGTGGTGAAAAGCTGTTCATTGTCCAAACACCACACATCTTGATCTTTATCACACAGGCCCTCAAAATGGATGGAATTCTCAAGAGACCTTGTCATGATGTCTCTTCCCAAAATCAGGGCCAATCAGATAGAGGTGTGAGTGGTGGAGGGAAGAAGGGACCATAGACGGGTTGGCTGCCCAGGGAAACAGATAGGCAGGGCTCAGAGAATGAGAGTGGCCTGACTGTCTGCAGGGACCATGGTGGCCGGGATTCTGCAAGGCTCTCTGTGTCATTTCCAATAGTGACAGCCAGGCCTGGATAGATGTACACCAGGATTCTCAGTGTCTCTTGGGGGCTGGTGGCTGTGACTTTGGTCTACCCCCCTGGACTTTGACTCTGTAGGTTTTCTGTGCCCACCTCTGGGGAGGCCTGCCCAGAGCTACTGGGTGTTTCTGGGCCTGGTGATACTTGCCCTGTGCTCTTCCCAGTTTCTGTGCCATTGGTATTTGGGCTTAGGGAGACTTCACTGGGGTACCTTGATTTTGGTAGGTCACTGGTGGTCACTCCCGGGGAGACCATCCCTGGGGTGTCTGTGACAGTCATGTGGCATCTGGATGGAGTCAGCTGTCTTCTCAGTCTTTCACAGATACTTTCTCTACCTGGGGTCCTGAGGCTGCAGCCTTTCGAAGTGGAGAAGCAGCTCAGCATGTTCGCTGTAGACCGTCTCCAGCCAAGTGAGCTTGGGAGACGGCTGTTACTAGATTGTGACCCCCATTAACAAGGGTTCCAAGTTCTCTTTGGAGATGTTGTCAAGGAAGTGAGCTCATGTCTTAAGGGTTCCATGACCTGAGTCTCCATATAATAGAAAAGCTTATAGTCCTGTAGGGATAGAGACCCCTAGGCAGGGAGAGATGAGCCCCTCCCCAAAGGAGTTCAGATAGCTGGCAGAACAGGCTTAACCACCCATAAAAAGCTGACAGTCTGCTGAGGTTGCACCTCCTCTTCACACTGTACCCTGCAAAGCTTGGCTTGCTAAGATCAAAAGGAAAAAGAACATTGGTCCTAAAATGTAAGGGGCCCCTGAAAAGACCCTTCCCTGTTGTCCCTAGTAATGAGCTAAGTTAATCATTAACCAATCAAGTAAGAGCACTCTCAGCCCAGAGGCAGGATAGGCCCCAACTACTAGAAAACCAGAATCTTGAGCCCCCCTGCAATGGTGGCTCCATTTTGGGCACCCTGCCTGCTTCTCTGTGAGAAGGCAGCTGTGCTCTTGCTTGCTTTCTGAATAAAAGTACAACTTTACTTCTACACATTCAGTCTCTATCTGATTCTTCCACAACCTTCTGCATCAGGAGAGTCAGGCCTGAGACTGTGTCTCCACCTGTGACAGCCATTTTTTCTTCATACTAAATAAATCAGTGGCCACTTATTTTGTTATTTTCATCCAAGTATCTATGAATATTTTTATCTATTTATCATCTATCTGTTAGTTTTTCACTTTTGCACTACTGGAGCTTGTACTCTGCATCTCCTCAGTGAACTATATCCTCAGATGTTTTACTTCAGATACCCACTAAGGGTCTCACTAACTCACCAAATTGGTTGGGCTGGACTCCACCATGTGACCTACTTACCTCATCTGTCCAGAGTGCTGGGACTGCAGTCACGCACCATCCTGCCTGATTCAGTGTGCAACCACAGTGGTCTGGGGTGCCTTTATTGCAGAGATTTTCTTCACTTTTCCAATGGGCTTCATCAAGGAGCCTGAGAGAGGCCCTCTTTCTGATGCTCACTTCTGCTCTATCTTCTGGAGCTCAGAACAATGTCCTTTATGGTCCCCTGCGCCTCTGAGCTGTGGATCCAAATACTGTCTCAGCGCAGCCACCGGGGTGGGGGGGAGAGTGGTGCTGCTGGCACCCACGCAGCTCACCTCCTCGGCACTGGGAGGGGGAGGGCTCTGCTCCTCCAGTTTTTTGCTGTTTTGCACTGTGAAGGACATCTGAGGATTTTTTGTGGCTGTGGTGTCCCTGGGCCTCCTTTAAAAAGTTGTATAACAAATTTCTTCTACGTGAGAGTCAACCTGATACCAGCAACACTGAGCTATTGGAATCTTGATTTCAGGATCTGCAAAGAGGTGAACCTGAAGAAGATAGCTTATACAGGACAGTCCTCTTCAGAGCACCACTTGTTTACCCTTCATGACTGTGCAGCTGGCTGGCAGCAGCAGCGTTTATCAGGAAGAGAGTATCAGGTCACATGTTGCCAGCAAATTGTTAACTGCTTCCAGATGTGGTGGAGGATGCTTGTAATCCCAGCACCAGGAGACTGAGGATATGCATTTGAAGTCAGCCTCAGCTACATACTGTGTTCAAGGCCAGCCCCACCTACATAGCAAAGTCCTGTGTATGGGGCTGGTGTGGCTTCCGTACCTCCATCACAGGGGCTCTCTGATGTCCAAGAGGAGGCAGCACAGCTCCTTGTCCTCCTTGCACTCCCAGATCCTGAAGTCTTCACAGAAATCAGCATCCTGGTTCAATTATCACTGCATAACAAACCATCTCAGAATATAAAGACTTCAAATATCTTCAATATTAGGGACCATGAGTCTGGTTGCATCATGGCTTCTTCAGCTGACCCTGCCTGCATCATTCTTGGAGCAACATTCCATTAATGGACATTCTCAGTAGTATCCCTTGAAAGAACATCTACAAGACACTGATGGATACCATCACTGCTGTGCATGATGAGAGGCACAAATCTTTCTTGCTGAGATAAAAGAATATGGCAAAGCTTTCTCTTCTTACAAGTTTTCTTCAACATCACAGCAGAAGTTGTAGCTATGCCTCAGAGCTGAGCCCAGCGACCACCGGACAAAGAGGCCTGAGCACCTGTGTGTGGTGGCAGGAGCACCATGGACTCCTGCTGCAGCTGGTGTGTTCACTGGGGGCCAATACCTTCCGGTGTGTGGCTGGTATTTGTTGCCCCCTCTCAACCATGACTCCAGTTCAGGTTGGCCTTGCTGTTGGGCAGTGTGTTGGGGGGCAGGACCTGCGCGAGCTCCAGGCTGCTACACACCACCTTGCACTTTGGTGGGAGCCTCTGCCCTCCCATTCCCTCAGGGCCGTCCATCCTGCTTGCAGCTTGGGGGCAGCGCCACAACCCCATCGCTGCCGCCTCCTACTCTTCCTCCCAGCATGGCGAGCAGCGCGAGCCCCGGAAGGAGCAGCGGCGGCGGTGTGCCCATGCCAGAGGGCTCCATGCTGCGGGCCGGGCCTTCTGGCCCTGCAGGGAGTGCTGGCCTAGCGGGTGGGCGAGCGTGCAGGCGGGTGGGCCTGGGGCCTCCAGGCAGCTCCTGCCGGCACTCCTGGGCGCTGACTTGCTCCTTTGTCCTCCCTGTGTAGTTGTAAAGAAAACAAACGTTGTTGGTTCCTTTAGTTAGTAGGATTTCACGGTGAGAATGTGTGGGGAAGAATGGGAAACATTAGGGGTAACAGCACAACTAGCCCTATTCACTCAAAAGCAATCTCAGTAGTCAGCTGCTTAGGCATAAGTAGCCATGACCTACTTATAGGGCTTGTAGTTTGGACTCAGCTTCTTGTTTCTGCTTTTCTTTCTACCTACTTCATTCTACTTCTGTCCCAACTGTCCAACCAAAAAGATTTCCAAGGTTTCTATCCTGCTCTGTCACTGTCTCCGTGTGATTAGCAAAGGGAACAATGCAAGAGTGCTAACTGATATCCTCTCCTGAGTGACCTAGCAAAAGCCTTCCCTACAGTATCTGGCTTTTGTCACTTCATAATGAGACTCAAAAGTGGATACCAATGAATTTCCTACAAAGGAAGTTGTGACAAGGTACCTTGTCAAGAGGATCTTGAAGGGCAGCTCAGATAGAGTCCACACTCACTTTACTCAGAGTTTTAGGACTCTGCAGCCTCTCACTTGGCTGATTAGAGCCTATAGCTGAAGAATACTATTGGAGGCCAGGTATTCCCCAGGAGTTTTGGACCAATGAGCTTCCAGAATTACCTAAAATGTATAAACTCTTTGAGAGGCAATGATTAACTTCTTTTTTGGGCCTCAGTGGATGCTGAGTGCATGACATATGAATGTGAAATAGTCACATGCCATGAAATCTCAATCAAGTTCAGGGGCAAGGAGAAGCATTAATTACACAATAGGGGTGTTTCAGGAATTTTTTCTAATGAAGTGGGAAATGTTCATGCAGAAATCTGGCCTTACTCGGGTTACTCAACTCCATGAAAAGTCTCAGGAATGGTCCTTTAAATTTTCCTAAGCATATCACTAGAGAAGCTGTTACTTCTGCTGGCCCTGACACTCTGATGGCAATTCTTGGTCAACCCCCGTTAGCATGTAACTTGAGACAGACATGTTCTTTGCCTGTCACATATAAAGGACATGTAAGGAACTTGGCACAATGGGCAACATTTCATGTAGTGTGTTTAGCTATTCAGGCCACTGTAACAAATAAGTCATGTTATATTTTCACTGACTCATGGGTTATAATTAGTGACTAGATTTTTTGTTTGAGCCATTGGCAAACCTTGTAGTGGTATGTAAAACAATGCCCTCTATGGTGACAAAACATTTGAATAAAAATTGGCTTTCATCCTAATAAGGTTTTTGTTTTCCATATCAACGGTCTCCAAAAAGGCTCTTCTGTTGATGATGGGGGTCTTGGTTACTTTTCTCACTCCTGAGGCAAAATACCCAACACCCAAAGTTTAAAAAGGGCTTTTGTCCATAATTGGCTGGCTCCAAGGCAGAGTGGCACATGGCAGAGGGGCACCAGTTCAAGGGAGACAGAAGGTAGTCAAACAACAAGGGATCTTAACATCTTTCTTCTACACCTTTTATACTCTATCTAGGCTGCTGGGATTAGGGTGGTGCCAAACCAATCAGTTGACTGATTTAGTAACCACACACCCTTAATCTCAGCATCACACACTCTAGATTCAGCCACCTCTGAAAAAGTCCCATCTAAGGACTGCCTGAGGTTTTGGCAGGACATCTAGACACAAATCATAACAATGGGGAACCAATGAGCCTATAAATATGGAAGTTGAATTGTCCTCTGCTCCAGAGCAAGCACACACATGACTGATTTGTCTCCCAGACCCATTAATGGATGGTCTGTGAAATTCAGACATGACTGGACTTACATGCATGCATTGCCACTGGAGTCAGAAGAGGCTAAAACAGCATGAAAAACTGGCCTGACTTATAGACTGGGCTAAAATATTGCCCAAAGATGCAGCCCTTGAGATAATGTGCCAGGATGTTCTTGGCAGATAAACCATGTTGGAACTCTCATCCAGTCTAGAGGGTTCTGCCAGATGCAGACTAGTTCTTAACTTTTATATTTGGATTTGCTGTTCATGTATGTTCCACTGACTTGGGCCATACTTTTCAGTTGCTACTGACCACATTTATTTTCTATTTGGATTCTCTGAACACATCCCATTTGAGAATGGCTCTGGATTTTTGGCCAAACATACACATCAATGGGCCCAGTCATGGGCAATATCCTACTCCAATCCCTTCCAATATGGCAATCCAGAATTTAAATATACAATTGAGAGACAGGCTTTAGTGGCTGCTGTATGGAAACAGGATAGATTCTGCCTGTATTACTTGTCTCACACAAGTAGTCTCAATGGACTCAATGTAGCAGTTCCCTGGAATGGTGCAAATTTTAACAGGATTTCACCCTTTTCTATTAGTTGCATGTCCTTCTTTTAAAAGTGACACTTCAGTCTCCAGAACAATCCTGTAAGGGCTGTCTCCTCCTTTTGGCCCCTTCTTGAAAAGATCAAGATGATTATTAAACACCAAGAGATAGGAGGTAGTAACCTTCTTCATTTATTTCCTAGATGGAGAGTACCCTTTTTCACTATAAGCACTTAAAATATAGCAACCATCCATTTGAAATCTTTAGTTCAACATTTTCTTTAAAGTGGCTTTGCTCTGTATTCCACATAGTCCCATGGGATATGAGTATACACAAAAGAAATTTTTACTGAACCACAAGAGAATCCAAATCAGATTTGGTTCACTACTGTGGGGTTTGGATAAGGGTTCTATGGGGCATATTGTGTATATCAAAGGTGGTTGGAAGGGGTCACACCTCACAGGTGGGATGTGAACCCTTTAGGATCCAAAAGCCCAGATATGGTGGAAGGAAGGAGAAGGGATAGAGATCTAACTCATCTTTTTTCTACCACAGGGCAGCCTGTATTACTCAGCTTTACCAAATTCATTGATATGCTGGTCCCAGACAAGTACTACTGTTCTAAATTTGATGAAGTTTTGGGTAGGTCACTCCCCAACAAATCTTGTAGATGACATCTGGTTGTTGCATCACTGAATACCACAAATGGATGTTTTCTACCCTTGGATCTTTCTGGTGCTCAAAGTAGGCAGTCTTATTCATCTAGACCTGATACATTGATGCAATTGAACTCTAACATTGCATGAGTGAAATGTCACTGTAAATGTCAATCCATTCCTGTCAAGTATGAGGGCAACTGGAACATCTCTAGAGGAGGAGGTGGGATCCATTAGTGGGGCTGTTTTGGCCATGATAGTAAAGGCCTTCTCATTCCCTAGATTTTCCCTTGATATTACTCAGAGGAGTTGTCAGATTGCATTAATGACTTTGTGATCGTGTGTATGCTGTGTTTTTCTCCACAGTTGGATCACACACTTAACAAAGTTTCTCTGATTTTTAAATTATTTTTCTATTCTCTATTTATCTTCACTTCATCTTTAATATTTTCTTCCTCCTGCTTGCTTTGGGGTTAGTTTGGTATTTGGTTACTAGTTTTTTAATGTAGAAAGGTTATTGAGATGAAATCATTTTAATGATTAGAACTTTACAAATTATGTAATACTTCTAAAGCTACAAAATTTCTATCTAAACAATACTTTACTCCATCATATGATTTTCATTTATTTTATCTATGTTTTTATTTATTTTAAATTATTTTCTAATTTTAGATTATATTTGTGATTTTTTTTCTTTGTGATGCTTTTCCTTATGTAATGGTTAAGCTTAGTTGGCAACTTGATTGACTTGGAAGTTACTAAGTGATTATAAAAGTGCACTTCTGGGTGTGTTGGGGTGGGGGTCATGGAGACATTGTCTTACGTACTATGTCTGGTTCCTGGCTTCTTCCTCTCTGGCACTGTTTCACTGCTGTGCTTCCTAACCACCATGAGGTAACCAGCTTTGCTCCACCATGCCCTTTCACTCATATTTTGCCTTGGGACCACCTGACCATGGACTGAAATCTCTGAGATTATGAGCCAAATAAATTATTTCCTCCTTAAGTTGTGGGTGTTGAGTTTTAGTTCCAACAATGGGAAACCTATAATACCTTACAATTTCTTCATTGACTCATTGATCATTTAGCATTGTGTTTAGCTTCTATATATAAGTAATTGTTAAAAATTTCTTTCTTTTTAAAAATTAGAAGTGTGGATTTATTTATATTTGCTAATTATTCTTGACACATAATTGAACATACTTATGGGGTAGAATGTGATATTTCAGTATATGTATACAATGCATGATGATCACATCAGAGTAATTGGTGTATCAAGCACCTCAAATATTTGTCACTGAATTCTCCCAGTATTTATTATTGATTTCTCACTTTTTTTCATTGTAGTTGGAATATATACTTTGTATACTTTTCATGTTTTAAATGTATTAAGCCTATTTTATGACCTTAAAGAAAGCATATCCTAGAAAATATTTCATGTGAAATTGAGAAAAATGTGTATATTGCTATTTTTGTGGTGCGTTCTATAGATATCTGTTGGGTCTGATAGGTTAAGATTGGTAAGTCTTCTATTTCTTTATTTTTAAATTGTTCTATTTACTATTAAAAGTGGTGCATTGAGGGATGACAATTGGCATCTTATTTTTTAAAAAATCTTATTTTATCAATTAAATTTATTTTGATTCAATTTTAGATTAATCCAGATTGGAGTAATATCAATTTAAATAGTATGCAAAACTTTGCTTTCATAGAACTCCATGACCTCCAGCTTCTACTATTTTCATAAAATTATGCCTCCAACACATTAAAAGTCTATCCACACAATTTTATAATTATTTATTTAGACAGTTTCCTTTTAAATTAGATAGAATAATGAAGATTTTAAATAAAAAACATTCTATGCTGTATTTTATGTTAACTTAAGTAGCTAACTTTACTTACATTTTTTCTACCTCTTTTTGTAAATTTGAGTTTCCATACAGTTTCCTTTCACTTGAGCTTACAGGATTTCCTCTTCTGTTTCTTATAAGGCTACAAGTTCTCTCAGTTTTATTGTTGTTTATTTGGGAATGTCTTACTTTTATCTTTGTCTTGGAAGAATTATGTGGCTGAATATCATATTCTTGGTTAGTGATCTTTTAGCATTTTGAATATGCCCTCTTGCCTCTATTTCTGATGAGCAGTTAGCTATGAGTTTTACTGATAAGTGCTTATATGTGTTGAAACACCCATTCTGCTGCTTTGAAAATTCTCTCTTATATTTTGACAGTTTGATTGTGTTGTAGGTAGGTCCAGATCTCTTTGCATTTATCCTATTCATGTTTTGCTGGATATGTGGGTTAATGGTTTCATCAGATTTGGAATATTTGTGGTCATTATTCCTTCAAATATTCTTTCTGTTCACTCCTCTTTCTCCTTTTGGGAATCCCACTATGTAGGAATTGATATATTCCTTGTCTCACTAGTGTCTGGGTCTATTTTTACTCTTCATTTTTTCTTTGTACTCTTCACACTGAATAATCTCAATTGGTCCATCTTTAAGTTCACTATTCTGCCAGTTCAACTCTGTTGTTAAGTCTCTCTAGTAAATTTATCAATTAAATCATTGCAATATTCAACTCTGGATTTCTATTATGTTCTTTTAAAATGATTTCTATATTTTAATTTATATTCTGAATTTGGTGAGATATAATCTTCATACTTTCATTTAATTTATACAGTTTCCTTATTTTTAAATAATAATGGACTTAAAATCCTTGTCTTGTAAACCTAAAATCTAGGCTTTGTAAAAGACAATTAATGTTGGCTGATTTATTTTCTCCTGTGTATGTATTGTACTTTTTGTTTTTGCATGTCTTTTTTATTTTTTATTTCTTGGTTGAAAACTAGTCATTTTAAATAAGATAATGAAGCAACTCTGGAATGCATAACCTTCCACTAATGTTTGGTTTTATTACTGTTTGTTGTAGTAGTTGCTTCTGGTTTTGTTTAATAACTTTCCTGAACTAATTTTGTAAAGTTTCTATTCTTTGTCGTGTGTGGCCACTGAAGCCTCTACTTGGCCAACTCTGTGGTCAGTTAGTGGCTAGACAGATATGTTCTTAATGCTTTGAATAAAGACGTCTCTTAGCCTTTGTTGAGGGACTCTGCAAATTGGGGGCATGCCCTCAGTGTTCTGGCAGTTTACAATCTTGTTTTAGTCTTCATTTTTCTTGTGCAGAGACTCAATGTCAGCAGGAGGTGAGAGACAAGGACTTTCTCAATTCTTTCCAGGATAGTCTCACAGCCTTCCAGTTCTGTGCTCTTTTATGTGAAGGTCAGTCTGGTGTGTCCACAACAAAGATCACAGGAGAAACTCAGGAAAACAAAATTTATTATATTCACAGAAACAAGAGGCCTGGCATACATTCATGGCCATGTGAGGTCTCTAGTCTTTGACAAACTCATAAAGTAGCAAGCATAAAATGACATTTTTTTCTACTTCAGTGTAATATATGTGTATTTCTGTATATGTGCTTCATATACATATATATGTATACAAATATATCTTCCTCTTGATCTCTGACACTGATGAAAAAGGTTTAGCCTCAGAAAGGAATTTATCTTGATTCCTCAAACAAGATATAACATCCTTGCATACAATCTTTCCCTAGAAAACATGTATTTTAACAGCTTCCTAGAGATAATTTGATTTTGTATTTCAACTCAAATGAGTGACCATGAATATATGAGATAAAGTAGATAAAAAAAGTTGAGAAGTGCAAGACAATTAAGAGGAGCAAAAAATACTGAGGTAATTTAGACTTCTGTAATATCTCTTAAACCATACTCTTAAGATTACAGTTCATTTCCTAAAGATTACTTCCTCATTTCCTGTTTAAGGTTTAGTCTGTGTAAAACTTTTTCTTCTTAACCTAAAGAATAACTTATTCTTTCCAAATAGGAAGCTAGAAATACTTTGAAGATGAAGCAGTCACAAACTTAACTTATTGTATTAGCTGAATTCAGATTAAAACTCACTAGCTAGCTACTCCATACAATTTACAATGAAAACAGCAGGGTGTGCCAGCTGTTGGAGAGGAGCTCAGGCATACTCAGGCTCGCTTGGCACTGGCATTCATCTCTAATCACTCTGGGAAGTGGTGTGGTGGAAAATAATTCTGAGAGTAAATGTGCCAGTGCAACCAAGGGAGCTTCTGGGAACAATCAAAGCTGGCTAAGCAGAAAGTTTCCTGATATAGCTTCAGGACACCCTGTGCTGCTTCCCTGAGTGATTGGTTCACAAAACAGGCATGCTTTCTTCCACTTCAGATTATATATTGGTTTGGATCCATAGATTATCTACCTCAGTGTTTAAAGCATTTCATGGAAAATGCCTGCAAGGAAGTGATTAGCGCTGAGCTATCCTGTATCTGTGTAGTGTCAAAGGAAATTTTCTCTATTTTTGGTAAATTTCCAAGGTTTGGGCTTAATAAAGTTTGAATGCAATGATTTAAAGGGAAATAAATGATATTTATTGATATATGAATCATACGGCTGTTGGTCTTTCAGTTTGTTTCCTGAAAATATCACTTGAGGACTAAGAATATTTTAAATTGATTTTAGAAGAACTGTTATCATAACGAGCAGATTGTTTAAGAGTATGAGTCAAAGGAACATGTTTTTAAAAAAGATTTTCTATGTCCATCTTTCAAAAATTATGATTATCTTTATGTCTGATTTATGCAGTGCAATGGATAGAAGTGAGTCTGGGTTATACTTGGTTCAAAATATCATTTTATTTCCTTTTTCTTATGACTCCTGACCAAATTTCTTAACCTTATGAGTTTCAATTCTACTTCCTATGATGTGATTGTTTTAAGGATTTAATAATATTAAATTAAATCATTTGTGATTAGTGCTTGACCCAACTAGGCACTTGATAACAGGTATTTTGAATCTAAATTTAATTTTTATTACTCCTCCCTCGTTACTTCCACAGATCATCTAAACGGCAGGTGAAAATCTTTTGTAAGTCACTGGCATAATGCAGACTTACTAAGTGGACTTCATTACTATCCATTGTTATTTTAAGGAGCATCCATCTTCTTTTAGTTCTTTGAAAAAGAAAAGTGGGCTGGGGATGTAGCTCAGTGGCATTGTGCCTGCCTGGCAAGTGCAAGGTCTAGAGTTCAATCCCTGGTACTGCAAAAAAACCACAAAAAAAACAAATAAATACAAACCACTGCTATAATCATATTTTTAGCTGGGCATGGTGGTGGTGTGTGCCTGTAATCCCAGCACTTGTGAGGCTGAGAAAGGAGGATCACCGTGAGTTCGAGGTCAGCCTGGGCTACATAGTGAGTTCAGGGTGGGCCAGTCTGAACTGCAAAGGGAGACCCTGCTTCAAAAATAAAACAAACAAAAAAGAAAAGCAAAACTGAGCATATATCTAGTGCGTACTAAGTTTTGGGAGTCAGGAAGGTACATTTTTATTGATATCTAACTGTTATTGTTGGCAAATGCCTGGACTGCAATACCTTGTTCTGACAGGTTGAGTGTGAGGCTTCATGCACATTGCTGACAGTGGGAAAACTTCTCACAGGCTCCATCTTTCCAGGTTTAAGGAGCTGGACAACACTAAAACTCTTTGTGTCTTCTTCCACCCTCTCTATATGTTCCCAGGGAGATTGGTGAGCTTGGAAATAGGAGTTTGCATATGTAGCCTAATTCTTTCCTCTCTGCATTTGCCTGCAGAAAGCACACATTCTTTCATGACATTTCCATTGGAGCCTTTTCCCTTGTTGGGGAAATCTGCAGCCTTTGACATCACTTATGAATGGTGATGATCTGTTTGATTCGTGAGTTCAGTATTAGGAAACTCATAATTACTGAAGATTTAAGCCAAATCCCTGAATCCATTATCAATAAAAGGTATTTTGTTTTCCTCTACCCAAATTCTGTTTCTATCAACCATTTTTGAATTTAGAAGAAAAGAAAGTTTTATTTAACTTTTAAAAAACCCAATATACACTTTCAGTTTCTCACACTACAGAAACTATTCAACATTTAAGCAGGTGTGTCCTATTTATTTCACTTAAGCGCATGGCCTCAATATGCATCCATTTAGCTATAAATGTCTCTAGTTTCTCATTCTTTATGGCTGAGCAGTACTCCATTTTATATATGTATAAAAAAAATCTTCTTTATCCAGTTTCCAGTTGATGGGCACTTGGGCTGTTTCCAAGCTTTAGCTATTACAAACTGTGCCACTACAAACATTGGTACTCATATAGTCTATGTAAATAGGGAAGGGTGGAGGGGGTGAAGGGCACACAGCTAATGGGGAAAAATAATAAGAACCAAGATACATCATGTAGAGGTACAAGTACCCAATGATAAATATAAATGTATTGTATACCTAAAATGTACCAATAAAAGAATTTAAGAAAAAAAACCCCAATATAGGGCCGGGGATTTAGCTCAGTGGCACCACCCCTGGCTTGCAACCACAAGGTCCTGAGTATGATCTCTTGTACTAAACAAATGAACAAACACCCAATATACACGTAACCCACATTTCTGTTGTATTGATGGCCTCTATCTTCATAATAGTAGGATTTCAATACTTCACTTTCAATGTGTGCCCCAGGCATTTCTATGTATTTACATGGTGGTTCTTCAAAATGTCCACATTCTAGTTATAGTTATCATTTGGTATCCTGTCTTACTAAAGAGACTACCTCCCATATATATGGAAAACTGAAAAGTTACATGATTGCCACTGGAAAGCATGAGGCTACTAATTTACATCAAGAAAAATATTTTCTAAAATTTTCTTCTCAAGTTATAGCCCCTGAGGTGCCAAAGTATTGTAGTATTCTGGGCAGCAGTGGGAAGGATGGCTTCCTCAGTTCTATGTCTTGACTTTAAAAATAATTGAAGTCCTAGAGAAACTCTCTTCAAAAGAGTCTTTCATGCAAGAGAGATAAATATTTTTTGGAACTCATTTTACTAATTACAGGGACTTACACATAAAATAAATGTTCTACTGAGAATAGAAGTCATAACACCCTGCCTTTTTCCTTTTCTCATAGTAGAGACTCTGGTTTCCCTTCCTCTTCCCCCTAGAGACTCCTGCATTTACCACTTACCACAAATGGATACTGGGATGTGGGTGGCAGAGTGGGTGTTGATGAATCTGGAGTAATGAAGTAACACATGAGCTCCTGGCGAGCCTGCCTTAGATCATAGCTTGTGTGTCTTTTGATATTCTTTTCAGTGTTCCTCAAAACAGTTTTGGGTGTTTAGCATGGCTATAGAAAACAGATTGTATATATCTATATTGTATGTATGGCCATAATACATAACCAAATAAATACACATTTCGAATACAAAGAGGAATAATATGTCAATAATTTGCTTTTCCTGTGTTTACCATTGCTTAGCTATGAAGGATAAAATTTCCATGAAGATTATCCTGTGGAAATGACAACATTCTTTAACTGAGAGGCTAGAGAGCTACAAAGCACACTCTTGGGCTCCTCGTTAGGTGCAGGTGTTTGGAGGAATCCCAAGACTCAGCATTTGTAATAGAAAAAGAATCAGAGACTTGAGATTGTCTCCTCTTTTTCTTCTTGGTGGACTTATTTTAATTCATGAAACTGGTTTCTTGTGCGTCTGAAAACTTGTTTTAAGGTGGAATATGTGTGCATGTGGGAGTAAGAATGAGACAAGTGAGAAAAGCAACCAAGAGACAGCGTGACCTAAATGCAAAGTAGTTTCTATCCTTGAGTTTTTCTTTGCCATGCAAAACATAAAATGGATATCGCTAATTAACCATATCTCAACAACTGGCTACATAAAAGAACTAAATTTCAAGTTAAATAAAAAGAGGAAAATATAAAGTCCATCTACATTTTCCAAGAGATTCAAAAATGGGAACTAAAACTAATCTTTTTTCCATTGCTGGCATTTAAAAAAAAATTTATTTTATTGGTGCATTTTAGGTATACAATATAATGACATTCATCATTGGAAATTTGCACCTTTACATAATCTCTCTTGGTTCTTA
>NW_004624920.1:181815-206626 GCF_000247695.1 Heterocephalus glaber
AGAGAAAATACTAAGAAATCTCTAGGAGCCCCTAGAACTTGTATTTGAATTCAGCAGGATTAGAAAACACAAGGTATATATAAAAATTCAGGCCTATGTATACTTGCTATAAATGAAGAATTGTAATTTGAAAGTTATATAGGAGTACAAAGGACCTGGAAAAGTAAAAAGAAAAAAAAACAGTGTTGGAAGACATTTATTACCTAATTTTAAGACTTTCTCTAAAGCTACAATAATCAAGGCAGTGTTGGTGTAAGGAAAGATATATAAATCAATGGAATAAAACAGAGAATCTAGAAATAGAACCACACATATATGGTCCACTGAATTTTGAAAGATTATTTAACATTAACATTTTATAGAACATAAATTCAATTCAAGAGCAGAGGAAAAGTTAGTGTTTTTAGCAAATACATACCATATTTTTAAAGGAAGTAGATAGAATATATATATACCAAAACAAAACCAGAAACATATATATGTATGTTTTTTGAACATATCATTTTGAATATTTATCAGCACCCCAAGGTCTCCTCTTTTGTCCCTCATGATCACCCCCTGATCTTCATTTCCATAAATACAGTGGTACCTTGGTTCATGGATGCTTTTGTTTGCAAAAAATTTGTTTTGCAAATAGAAGCATTCTGCATATTTTTGTTTTTGTTTATAAACTCTACATTGGGTGACAAACATGACAGTGGCCATCTTTCCCACCACAAACACAAATGTGACTATCTTTTCCAAAATTGTAGAACAAATTAAGTTTGCGAGCCGAGGTACCACTCTTATTATGTTCATCCAGACTTTTGAAGTTTATAGTTTGTACTTTTTTGATCTGGTTTTGTTCAAAACTAAGTTTCTAAGATGTATACATTTTATTCGAAGCAGCAGCAGTTTGTCATTTTTCATCATAGACAGTGTTCATTATATGAATGCATCAGAATTGTTGATCTTTTGTATTGTAAATGCACATCTTAGTTATTTCTAGTTTTCAGCTATTATGCCTCATACTTCTCTGATTATATGTGCATAGTTTTTGAGGAACACTTATGTGTATTTTTGTTAGGGATATAACTAAAAGCAGAATTTCTGGGTCATAGGATATGTGTATTTCAGCTATAGAAGATATTGCCAAGAACTTTTCCAAAGTGGTTATATCATTTTATCCTCCAATCAACAATATATGAGAATTTCAGTTTCTCTAGAGCTTTACCAAGACTTCACATTTCCAATCTTTCTAGTTTTAGGCATTCATAGTTACAAAGTAAATTTTCCTAATGACTAATTTGTTCAGATATTTAATGATCATTTATTTGTATATATCCCACCTTTTAAAAATGACTCTTCAATTTTTTGACCAGCTTTCTTCTGGGGTTGTTTGTTTCTTACTGACTTATAAGTGCTCTTTGATTACATAGAATTAAATCTTTTGCTGTTCCTTTATTCTGTGTCTTTCCATTGTCACAATTGGTCTTTATATGAACAGATGATTAGTGGTATGCATGTGTATGTGTGTGTGTGTGTGTGTGTGTGTTTGTGCATGTATGTGTTTCTTTTTGCTCATCCTGAACTTATGAATATATTCTTCTGTATGATCTAGAAGCTTTTATATTTGTAGTCGATCCAAAATTGATTTTTGAATAAGAGATGATATAGCTGTTAAATGGAATTGTAATGGATCATCTCTTTATCCATTACAATGCTTATATAAATATTACAACAAAATTTTTCATTTTTCAGTATTTCATTGTACATAGGAATAAAATTGCTTTTTCAATATGCTCTTCGACAAATTTTCTTGCCTATTTAAAAATTTGTATGTGGAGTTTCCTAAGATTTCTATATTTGTTTCAAGTGCACAGAAATATTTATCAAGATTAATTGTTTACTTGGCTATTATAGAAATGCCAGTAAACTAATATCATACAAAGTTTATTCTCTGGCCACTACAAAATTAATTTGGAAATCAATAATAAAATTTCCCAAGTGTCTGGAAATTGATAAGCACACTTGTACGTGTCACATGGATCATATGGAAGTCTGGACATTAGAAAATATTTTAAAGTGAATGGTAATAAGAACAGAATATATTAAAACTTCATGGGACAGAGCTAAGAGGCATAGTTACAGCTTAATTTGTGCATATTAGAAAAGAAGAATGGTTGAAATCAATGATCTAAACAACAACAAAATACCAAATTCAATTAAAATAAATTGTAAGTACAATAGTATTTATGTTTTTGTTTTAGTGGTTACTGCAGAGATTATATATGTATCTTTGACATATTAATCATTCTTAAAATAATGTTTTTATTACTTTATAGACTGCTAGGACTATGTATTTCTTTTTTAAAAGAGACAAATTTTATTTACTTTTTATTTTTAGCAAAACTTCTATTGGTACATTTTAGATATACATAATGATAACATTCATCATAGGGAATTTGTACCTGTATATGATTGATATATCTTGCTTTATTTCCCCATCAACCCCTTCGACCCAATCCCCTCTTCCCCTTCTTATGTACAAAGGCTTTATTTCCATTTTTTCCTTCTATTTTCTATTTTTCTTGTCCCTTCTTTTATTTTCCCTTTACTCCTCCCTTGTTCCCCTTCTCATTTGAACATTTTCTTCGTATTTCCCTAACATATACATTTTACTTGAGACTGTACTCTTAAGTGAAATAAATCAGACATACAAGTTTAAATGCCACATTGTTTCTCTGGTGTGAGAAACCGAAAGTGGAAATAAGGACTAAAATGTATAATAGGATCATGCATTCCTATCTCTTTTTGCTTTATGAAATATTTAAACTCAATAAGTTACTATTGTGTTTTACGCAATAAAATGGCACTTAGACTTATCCATAGATTTATGTTCTATTGTTATTCATTTCTCCCTTAATTTCTATGATTTTTATCAATAATATTTTTCTTTCTGTTTGAAGAATTCTTTTTGGTACATTTTTTGTACAGTTCTTAATGGAGGTTAAGGTCAGCAGTTCCTTTTCAGCACTTCAACCATATCATCTTAGCATTTTGAGTTCCTATTGTTTCTGTTGAAAGTGTCTTATTCTTTAAAGGTACTGAAAATATCATTTCTTCTTCCTAATGTAATAATTTTATTTTTGGTTTTTGCTATACAGTATGTGAATCTGGAATGTCTCTCAAAGGCCTATGTATTAAGGGCTTGATCCCCAGTTTTGCGCATTGGGAAATTGTGAAAACTTTAAGAGATGGGGTCTGATTTGGGTTCCTTACTCACTGGGGACCTCAAAGAGGATTGAGGGACCCTTTAAACTCTCTCCTCTTTTATCTTCTGGGCAGGAGCTAAATGGCTTTACTCTCTCACACACTTCCTCTGTGAGTACATCACTATAGGCTGAAAGCAATGAGGCCAACTGATCATGGAGATTATGTTTATTCTATTTAACATACTTCTTAATTTTGGTAATGTTTTTCTGTTTCAAATTTTTTATTGATTGCAATGTCTGGCTAATTTCTCCATCTCCATATTTTTTGGAAAATATCAATTACAGTTTGTAAAAACATCTTTGTGTGAGAAAGCTGTCTGTATCACCTAAAATCTGCATCTGTTTTTTGTTTTGAAAATTTTTTCTTGTTTTTTAAACATTCAACTCTCTCAGCATGCCTAATAATTTTTAAATTTAAATGCCAGATACCTCTGAAAAATTATAGAGCTAATTCATGAAATTTTGCCTGATGTTAGCTTTCTCAGGAGAGGATTTAATGCTTATCTGCTCAGTTTTTAGAGTAGGAACAGATCACCTTCACCCAGTGTAGGATTGAGTAAATTCAACATTAGATTTTTGAGAGCTTTGCCCTTAATCCTAGAGTTTGGCTTTTTCAAAATCTTTTCTGGAGGTCTGGGTTGTTTATCGAGAACTGTCTTCTTTGAGGATCCTTGAAGTCGTTTTTGTCTTCCCAGTCTGACTAGACTGTTGAACACTCAGCTCAGATTTCCAAGGTTTTGATCATTGTGTTTTCTTTTACTTCTGGGCCTTGACCCTTCTGTTCTTGTAGCCTGACAGACGCCATGAGGTACACACCACTGTCCTGTACTGCCTGCTCATCAGAATCTTGTATACACTCAAATAAGTCTAGTGCCAAACAAATGTGTGTTGTTTTTATTTCAGATTATCTAGTTATTTCAGACTAAATCTGTGGGAGAATTGTTCTACAGTTTTCTACCAACATCAGGAACAGGAATTTCAGAGGCTTTTTCAGTGAGAGGAATGTACCAGTTTTATTGCTGTATTCCTTTTACAACCTTTGTCACTTGGAGGCACTCACAAATACTTTCAATAAATAAAATATGCAAGATAAATATGAAACATGGCCCATATTCAGAGGCAGCTTTTCATCCAATGAACTAGCTAGGACTTTGTCAAGAATTCTTTAACATTTAGTTTAATTTCAAGATATTTCATAGTCTTTCTTCATAACTTGAATTCTCTTATCTTTTTCCACCTCTGAAAAAACATTTAGAATTCATGTGACACAATATACCCCTTAACCTTTTGCTGTATTGGTAATGCATTTGATTTTATAAGCTGGGAAATATATTTGAGATATCATAAGGTAAGCTCAAGAAGACAAGGTGTTTGATATATTTCTGCTACATTCTTCAAGATATCTTAAGCACAGCTTAAATACATCAATGGCATGTGATAGTTCCTTCCTTAAATTATGATGCAATCATTATTAAAGTTCTATATTCTAAACCTGAGGGATTTAGAGAATGTATATTGATATGCACGCTTTTTAATTAATTTTTTTTTGGTGTGTGTATTTGTGATAGAGCAATACTAAACAAAAAGACAGGCCCTTGCCTTGCCCCCATTTTTTTTTCCCGCAAAGAATGTTTTGTTCCAGCGCTGCTGGGCAGCGCTCCTGCCCAATTTATCAAAATGTTTTGTAATTGTTTGAACTTCCAAGACCTCTCGGGAATGTTCTGTTAGCTCCGCCCCCTCAGGAATGTTCTGTTAGCTCCGCCCCCTCAGGAATGTTCTGTTAGCTCCACCCCTTTCAGGAATGTTCTGTAACTCTGCCCATCTGCTTCAGTGAGCATGCTCACCTACCCTGCAGATCGCTATATAGGGAGGCTCTCATTTCTGGTGAGGCTCTCAAACTTCGGAGTATGAACTCCAGAGTCTGCTGGTGTAAAAAAGGTTTTTCTCCACCTCTCTGAGTAACCTTCAGACTCTTGAGTCTTCAAATTGCAGGAGCTGTGACAATGAGTTGTAACACTCAGCTGTGCCTCAGAGTTGTGGTACTTGGATATAGCACTGAGCTGTTCCACTTTGCCACAACATTTGAGGTGTTTTGGAGGGTAGGTTCCATGCAAATTATGTTTATGAGCAAATGTTCATACAAACATCATATTTGTGTCATTTATGGCTGCTGCCATGGCCTTATGAAAGCAGAGCAGAAACATTAGTGATAGTAAGTAATAGAAACTGTTTGTTGCATGTTTAATATGTGATTGTTACCATTATAACTTCTAACATAGATTGTTGAATTTAATTTTCATAATAATACAATTCAGAGTATTATTGTTATCCTAATTTTTTTTGTTATCCTAATTTTTAAGTGAGAAAATTGATGTAGAGAAAGGATAAGTTACTTTTCCAAGGTTACTTAGCAATAGGAACCTATAATAGTGATTGTGATGGGATGTGGCCCATTATACTGTTCTGCTGTCCATTTCAAGTTTTCCCAGTCTCTGGTCCTGGTAATGAAGGAGAGACAGAGATGTAGAATTCACTTTATTGTTTTATTATTCTCTGGATAGCAAAGAAAGGAAAGGATTGCTTATTTGAAAATTTTCTTTCACTTTAAGCATCTGTAATTGCCTAGTTACTTTTCTTGTTTTGAGACAAAATACACAACATCCATAGTTAAAGGAGGAAAAGTTTATTTTGACTCACATTTTGTAGAGGTTTCAGTCCAAAGTCATCTGGCTCAAAGGTAGGGAGGCATGGCAGTGGGGCATTGCAGAGGAGAAATAGTTCATGGTAGGCAGATGGCAGCAAAGCAGTGAAGCAGCAAGCAGCAAGAGATAACATCAGCCTTCTTTCTGTCCCTTATATTCTATCTAGGCTACCTGCCCTTAGGGTGTACATCCTGGGTGGGGTACCCTTAATCCTTGCATCACACCATGAATCAATCTTAGCATCACAGTCTTAATCCCAGCATCACACACTCTAGATCCAGCCACTTCCAAAAAGCTCCACATATAATTGCATGAGGCTTTGGGGGTGGGCATCTAGATACCAGCCATAACAATAATTATCTGTAGGAAAAGATGTTTCACAGCATCAGTTGGTTCAACCATTTTTTTCTTTCATATTTTGGCTTCCTTTTTATTTTCATTTTCCAAATTTCATTTAACCTAAGCAATGTATAACGTTGAAAGTGTCAGAGTAAAGCACTTGAAGTATTAACAGGGATAATATAGAGACAACTGGAAACATTAGGTTTGGTAGTTGAGAAGAAAAAGTGCTAAATGGCTATTGTCAAAGTCTAGAAAATGACAAAGTTAATTTTGGGATGAATAAAGATAACCATTAGAGGTGACTAAAACTATGCTTCCACAGACCATTCAAAGTTA
Organism: Heterocephalus glaber; assembly: GCF_000247695.1. The sequence continues at coordinate 188,450 of NW_004624920.1, forward strand.
TAAAAAGATTTAGTGAAAAAAAGAAAGGGTGTGATAGTTTCTGTTCTTGTTGGATTGATAATGAGAAGAGTGGAGAGTAGAGGGAATCCTTAGCAGGTGGAATCCCTAACAGGGTAATGTACACCTTTAGTCTTCTGTTTCTTGTTCAGTCTGGGCACTTTAGGAGCAGGGATTCCAAGAGAAGATTCCGTATAGCAACTGCTTACGCTAGTAGAACACCAGCATTCAAAAAAATCAAGTGATTGTCCATAACAGATGAGGATAGTGAGGAGGAACAGAAAAGTGTACTAGAGAAAACCATCCTGGGAAATTACTAGCTTTTAAAATTTGCTCTACTCTATATGTGAATATTTTGTAAATTCTGTAAATGATACTATGTCAAAATTAAATTTTGTAATTTTCTTTGAAATTTACACCCACATGCACACACACACATTTCTATTCAACATTAGTAATAGTTTCCAAACCACTATATGAGAGAAGTTTAGTTGATATAGAACAATGAAGGAAAGAAATAGGAATAAGAGAAATAAAAGCAATTAAAACCTTCCAGCCCTCATAATTATTTAAACAAAGCTAAACATTATTTAATTTTACTGGTCATCTAATTCTATGGGTAGAATTAATATATTTATTTTTCTTTCATTGCTTTAAATGTTTTAATTATATCAGCATTTGCTGGGTAATATATATTTTCTCCTGGTCAAATTTGGTGTTAATAGAAAGTGAATATTTTAGCTTCTTAGAGTGTGCCCCAGTATATACTATAGCCATTATACTTCCTCTTATTTATAAATTATCAATTATTATTAAAGATGCTTAATAATTTTTAATTTTATGCTTTGATTATTTTCATTTATAAGCTATCTGTTGATTATATTTAACATCACAGACTGAACAATTTGTAGTATTTTCATTAACATAAAGAGTTAGAAATACGAGTCATTATTTATTAGAGACATAGACTGTGGGATGCCTGTAGGAAGACGAGAGAAAAGTTCATGATAGACTAATATTTTCTAAATACTATTCTGTGCTTTTCATCATGTCATACTTATAGGCCTCCTCATTTCTTGAAGCATGTGGGAGTCTTTCTGAGGTATGATCAAAACTACAGTGAATGTGACTGTCAAATGACATCCAACAGAAAATCAGCTTCATGAAAACATTACAGTGCATACTCATTTATCTTACTTGCTGGATGGGGCATTGAGTCATTTATAGCTCTCCCCCCAAATCAAAATAAACATAAAAGATGAACATTTAGAATCAATTCAGCACATTAAGGTAATTACAACAGTGTAATGAAAAGCATTCACAAAAGATGACTTCTAGAACTGCTTCAGAAAGGAGCAAAAATGATGGGATAAGAGTGTTGAGAGTGAAGGGAAGAATTTTGAGAGGGATTAATGACACTATGTCTTTTGTTGTAATAAATTAAAGAAAAAATTGTATATTCACTTTACTTTTCAATCACATTGGGTAAACATACTGAAACAAAACACAGTATTTTGCATAACTAATATTCACTAAAGGAGCTGTGGATTTAGCTCAGTGGTTTCACTGCCTGCTGTGAAAGCGCAAGGACCCGTTTGATCCCTGGTACCAAAAAAAATGCACTAAAAACTAAAACTTTTTCTTTCAAAAAAGGGCCCGGGATTTAGTTCAGTGGTTCTGGCACCTGTCATGCAAGTACAAGGTCTGGAGTTCGATCCCCAGTACCCAAACAAAACAAAACAAAAACTAACCAACTAAATGACTAACTAACTAAGAAGCAAATCACTTGACCAAACCTATTTGGGTGGTCAACCAGCTAAAATTTTTGGAGGACAACTAGCATTTCTAAGGATACGGGGTATTTAGACTCAAAAGTATTCTTGTTGCCATTTTACAGGAGAATTTTCATTTTCAATTATCTTCTCATGAATTTATTGCTCTGGACTTTGTAGAATGGAAATGTTCCCTGCTTTAGCTTTCAACACCAGCTAAAATAGCAGCTGTTTTAGAATCTCCATCTTTACTATAGGTCATGGTTAAGGGTATATTAAAAAGTTATCCTCTGCCACTGTGGCCTCCTTATTTTTTTTTGTAGTTTCTTTTTTAAAAATTAATTTTATTGGTACACTTTAGATATACATAATGATCACATTCATCATAATTCATCATAGCATAATTTGTACCTGAACATATCTTGATTTGTTTTCCTCAATCCCCCATCCCTTCATCCCCTCTTCCCTTCCTTATTTACAAAAGCTGTCTTTATCTTTCTATTCTCTTTTCTTTTCCCTTCCTTTCTTTTTCCCTCCCCCTTCCTTACTCCCTCCCTATTTTGTAAAATTCAAGTTGTATGGGACATTTTAATTACTTAACACATTTCATATATGATCTGAAATCATTTAATTTGGTTCTTCTGAGGCGTTGGGGACTTAATGAAGGTATGTGCTTTAATTCTTCCTGAACTGATGTAGATATTTGATTAATATCACCATTATAACAGCCTGCTCTGTAATAGTCATTGTTCTAAATGTTTTCCCACTTTTTTGTATTTTAATTTTCAATCCTGTAAGGAGAATAGTTTTGTGTTTATGTGAGAGCTGTGACTATAGGTACTCAGATATTTGAGTAACACCCCAAATCTCAAAAGTAGTACCAGGGTTGACATTCAAATTTAACTCATGCGTATGCTCATAAAATGCTGCTTTGAATTTAGCCCTCTGCCTCTTCTGCTAAAATTAACATTGGTTAAAAATGAAAGAGATAGAAATTTCCAATAGAAATAAATATATATTTTTCTTGAAATATTATACTACTGCCTATAAACATGCCATCTATCATGGCAGCATACAAATTATTTTTTCTTGGTATCTGAATTATTGTTAAAACTATATTTTGGATAAATTTATAAAGACAGATTGTAAGTTTCAGAGATAAAAATCTTTTAACTTTGCAGTTACCACCAATAGATTTTTGGGCTCTGTGAAAATATACAGTACAGAAAAATTTCTGCATATCTAGCAGAAATCAACTTTATAGAAATAGAACGGGTAGAAAAATTAATGGAGAGTATAAAGCCACTGCCGACTCCTTGGATTACTAGTGGATTAGAAAATGAACAGGTATTTGCTTGAGCAGTAGTCTGGCTGCTAATTATGCTTTGCTCTCTTCTCTGGTCACATTACATGATGTAACCATATGAATCAGAAATTGGATCTGCATGAGGAGATGTGGATGACCACAATTCCCTAGTAGTCACTGCTTCTGCAGACATTCCAAAATCCCTGAAATCATTTTGGAAATCAGTCAGCACTCAAGCTTTGTTAGTAACATTTGTTAAAATGCTTACAGATATTTCAGAGAGCCCTGATCTGATGTCTATTCCAGGGACTTCCTCAGTTGGTCTCCATTTAAGTTTTCTACATTGAAGCACTTGGTCTTACACAGACAGGTCCAGTTCATGGTCTTCACCACAAAAAACGCACCACATCTCCACAATGACTTTATTTGTTCTCATTATAAATTCTATTCTCCATTGTTCCTAAGAACTGGTCTTCATCTATGTTGTCTGTTTTATGTTAGCTCACATTTAGGAAACTGAACTAGTTGGTAGGATTTCCTCACAGATGAGTAGAAATTGGGACTGATACGTCTACTCATGATGCTTAGTGGTTCTTAAAATTTTGCTTTTATTAGATGCAGCAGTTTTTGGTTTACTTCGGACCACTAACATCAGAATCACCCAAGGTGCTCATTATAAAGGAAAGAGCTACATTCCAAAGCTACAGAATCAGAATGTCTGTGAGTAGGACTCAAGAATTGACAATAAATGTTTCCTGGGTGCTTTTATATCCATGAAAGTAACTAAAGTTTACAAATTTCTACCTTGTACTTAGATAGCCATGTCAAGGTGTTCTACTTTATTCTTTCCATATATATGTGTATATACATATACTTCTGCTATTGCTGGGGTTACATAGATGTGAGGCTACAGCTATCTACATGGTGAGCACTAACCAAGAGGAAGGGAGACAAATGATGGAGAGAAAGAAATTATATTTATGTGACATTATTTAAACCCTTTTATCAAACACTACTTGAAGGTAAATATGTGTAAATTTTTCATTATATGGATCAATACATAGTTTTTTTTTTGCCTCAGCCAGGCTGTGTGTGTGTGTGTATGTGTGTTGTGTGTGTTTAACTTGCCCTTGAAGAGTATGAATGAATATACCTCTTCACTGTACTACCGAAGAGTGCAGACCAATGTGCAATACTTGTGACATTGCTTATGTAAGAATTGACTCCTCCCAAATCTGTGCTCTCCATGAGCTCAAGGCCACATCTTCCTTGCCAGCTGTCATATCTGTATTACCCTTCTTGATCCCAGTACAGATTAGGCACACAGTGAACATTTTAAAAGAAGTGAATATACAATTTATTATACATTGTGGTAAATCTAAGATTACAACATTTGTGTTATAAGCCATTTGTTCTTCTACACTTTTTAAAATAAAAAAATCCTTTATCCATGGTCCAATTTTTCATTTTTTCTGTATTAGTCTTGAGATACATATTCCCAGCCATATTATTTATTCCTCTGGTTTACTGTAGCATTAACATGAATCAAAACAATTTTTATGTCTGTTGATTTTGCTAGTTACTCCTTGTATTTTCAGCCATTCCTTTGTCTGTATTCACACATTTTATTTATACTACAATTACTGCAGATTTTTACCACATGTTATAATAATAGTTTATGTTTATTTCTTCCCCAACTTGTGCATTCTTGGAAAACATCAACCAAGTCTCTTTTAACTTTCATATTGATGATTACTCTTATGGTATACTGTATTTGTGCTTTAAAATGTAAAATTCTTGCAGATATTTTCTGTAGTTCCTCATTCTGTTCTCACTAGTGTTTTATCATAAACACAAATGAACTAAATATCCACAGATTTTTCTTATTCACCCTTGAGGCTTGTTATTTATATGGATAGCCCATCAGTTAGCATATTGGGTATTCATTAAAAAAAACCTTCAGGGATAGTAAAATAGTGTGGAGAAAAGGTTGAAATAATTAGATTTTACCAGTAATCATTCATAAGCACTTACTTTGAAAATCCCTTGGAAATAGGGATTAGGATAGGTAAAAATGGAAAAGTGAACTGAGTAGTGAACTGCGAAAACTAAGGCTCATGGAGAATAATTGAAAAAAAAGTCTTTGTGTTCAAGGTGTTTTGGATTATGTGGGCTATGGAAATAACTTTGTTTACAGTGAGGTTCTGGTGGTGGTCACTGTTGCCTATAGAATGATGTTTCTCTAGTGTGTCTTCCCTTCGCTTGCTCAGGCATTGGGCAGGTAGTTATTGGCCATGGTTAGGAAGGTACATAGCTTGCTTTTTGAGAAGTGATGGAGTTTTGGCTTAAGCTAGTTATAGAAATGTCATTCCTCTCTGCCAATGATATTGTATGAGTGAATACTTAATCTTATTCTGAATAATGAAATGTAAGAGGGAATTCTTCCAGGTGATTATCAAAATCTATTTGAATTTTTATCTATTTAGTCATTTATCTATTTAGTCATCAATCTATCTTTTTTATAGAAAAATTTATCCAAATTAAGGTTTCTCCAAACAACTTCCAGGTAATATTTTTCTCTAATTAAATTTTTACAAAATAAAAAATCTAGAGAGTTTTATAAAAGTTATTTCATGTCTTGACAGTACAGTAAATTTCTAGTCAGTTTGTAGATTTTTCTGATGCTTTTCTTTAGAATGAATGAACATCTGTCAACATTGTGATCAGGTTTGAGGCCAGTGATAGCGACTTTTATGTGACAGTTTGGTTGTGGTGCCCAACTGTCGGGTTACACACTAGTCTAGATATTGCTGGGGAGGTAGTTTTTAAATATGATTGGCATTTAAATCACAGACTTTGAGAAAAGCAGATTACTCTCCATGGTGTGCATGTATCTCACCTAATTAGATGAAGTTCTTAAGAGCAAAGATGGTTGTATCCTGAAGACAGAATTGTCATCAAGGCTGCTCCATGGGAATTCTGCCTAACTTTCCATTCTGCTGCCCTGCTGTATTTAAACTCAAGACTACAACTTCAACCCTTATCTGAATTTTTAGCCTGCTATCTTGCTCTCTATAGATTTAAGCCTTACCATCTTCTTAGACTGTCTGAGCCAATTCCTTCAAAATTCTCTCTCCTATAATTATCTCATATATATATATCCTTTATCATAATACACACACACACATATATGTATATGTCCCTTACCCTTTATCATTATATACAGACACACACACCTACATATATATCCCCTACCTATGGGTGATATGTTCCAAGATCCTCGGTGGATTCCTGAAACCACTCATAGTACTGAAATATATATACATATATATATTACAGTATGTGTATATATAATGTATGTACAGTATATATATTCTGTTTTTCCTATACATACATGATTGTTTCATTTATAAATTTTTAGTTTAATTTCTATAATTCACAAATTAGTAAGAGATTAATAACTACTAATAAAGAGAAACATTATAATGATGTCATAACATAAGTTATTTAAAACTTTTAACTTGTTCACTTGAAATTTTCCATTTAATATTTTCAGACCAAGGTTGACTGTGTAATTGAAACTGGAAAATGTAGCCACAGATAAAGGAAGACTGCTATATGTAGTACTATTTCTCCGAAGAACCTTAATAGAGGACCTCAACTCAAATTCCAAGACAATAGAGTAAGTCTCTTTTAATCACCTGTTAAATTATCCTAAACATAAGTGTTATTAATTTTGATAATTATTAATATCTCTTAGGAGATGTTTCTTATGATATGTGTACACACATGTACATAAGGAAAGACAAAGAAACTCTCCAATCCTCTGCAATATGTCACAAATTTCAAGATGAACATTAAATATTAAGAACAAAGAAAAACAGAAAAGTATTGAGATGTTATCAAAAAGGAATGTTTACAAATTTGAAAACTGTTCACTTATGACAATTGATTATAACCCTAAGAAGTAATAGATAATTACTCTATAATGTCTATTATATCAGAAAGTCCTCACCCTGATTTGTAACCAGTCTAAGAAAATTTATACACTTAAAGTTTGGGAATAACTGACAAGAATACTGAAAGAAGAAGCATATTGTAATAGCAAGGATAAACAGATGGGATATGACCACTGTTTATCCCAGATTAAGAGAATAAAAGCAAAAAATACTTCATTGTATCTTCAGTATTACTTACAGAGAAGAAAACTTGATCTACTGATATAAACATTGTAGTTGGTTTGGTTCTTAGAATCTCTAGGGTGAGAAACAGAATGAAAAGATGACTACAGCTAAATAAAAATACTTTCATTTCAGCTTATAATGAACTGATCATCACTGAGGAGAAATCTAATAATAAACTAGATTTCCTAAGTAACTTCATCCTGGGAAGGAGATGCTTTAATTATCTAATTGACACATATGGCCGGTTGGAAAAGGACCGTCGGGTTGGTAAGTCTCCTCATTGCTTAGGTTATCAGGAACTCATTCTTTAGAGTATGATTTCCTTGAAAGGACTTTGACTTCAGGACCCATGTAGACTTGAAATATAGAGAAGATAGGCAACTTTAAAGACTATGCCAGCCTTGCATGGAGCATCACTAACTCGGCTAGTCTGGAGATAACAGTAGTGCACTGAGAAGAATCAGGCTGCAGCCAGAACTTCAGGAAAGAGAAGTCATTCAGCCATACAAGGAAATCCTTAATCAATAATGCTTTCTGATTAATTGAAGTTACATAATGATGGTCTCCTATAGAGTTGTCTGTGTCCCTTTCATCTATCACCCACTGATTCCAAAGGTGCAAGACAAGCAGTGGGGAAGCACCCAGGTATGAGGCTGCTGGCTTCAAAAGGATTTGGAACTCCTTTGGGCAATTTAAATTCTAAACCCACAGGGTAGGCTTCTATCCAACTTTTCTGTTGGGCATGTTAGGAATATTTAACTAGGGTTGAAATGCACTGAGTCCTTTATTTCACACACAGGTGGCTTTGTAAATGTGGGGAAAATATTAAGAATTTGCAAGGCTAGTTAAAACGTTCTTTCTAAAATGAAATTCCACAACAGTTCAATCTCCCTTATAAACAAACCAATACATGACTGCCAGAAATCAATGCTCATTGATTCTATCCAAAATTTTTTTAATGAGTCAATGCTAGAATTGTTGCCAATCAGTTTGTTGTGTTTTTCGGATAGCTTCTTGTGCATTACTTAGTGTTCCAATGGGAGTAATATATTTTATTTAATGTTTCTTTTCCCCATGAAAAGTGAAAAAAAGTATTTATATAGTTCTACCTACATCTGATTTCCTACTAGTGAATCAGCAATATAACATTTTTTGTTGGTGAAAATTGACTTTTCAATTCTGTTCATACCACTCTGTTTTTTGGTCTTTAGAGTTTCTGACCCCCAAAATATCATTGAAGAAAACCTACTTGTAATCTTGATAGTACAATTTGAAAATATTTTTCTCATTTATTGGATTTTAGTGAAGCTCCAGATCTCATATTGTGTGGTACAGCCTTTTAAGCGATCTTATTCAGTCTTCACCATTGCTGTGTAGGAGAGTGTTAAAATGTTCCCAAGCTGAAAGGAAACTCACAGAAGGTCTAAATAGATGCCTTAATCTTCCCTCAGACAGGCATCTTTTTGTCTCTAGGCCCTGACAGTTCTTTTTCTTAAGAAAGCTTGTCACTGTAAATTCTTGCTTTGCTCCTGTTGCATTTGACTCTGGTTGAAAGGAGCATTTTAAAAGTTGCTTTCTGGGTTTAGGAGTTGAAGTGCAATTGCCAAGAAAGATGGGGCCCTGGTCTCCCAGGCTTTGTAGGAGACTAAAAGCCACACCTGATGCTTTTATCTATTTAGTGTGAAAATAAAAATTAGAAACATGAGTATATGGATAAAGATTTCCATGGAACATAACTATGTACATAAATGAAGGATACAGGAAAAGAGTTGTAAAGTTAGAAATATATATGTTGACTTTTTGTGGCTTAATCATGTGAAAACTAAAAACTGAACTCTAAATGCTTCCAGGTTGGTCAACTCACTCATTTTATACTGTGACTATTGAAAATTGAACAGGGGATTCTTTTTTTTTTTAAAAAAATTCTTTTATTGGTACATTTTAGGTATACAATACATTTACATTTATCATTGGGTGTTTGTACCTGAACATGATGTATCTTGATTCTTATTTTTTCCCCATTACCTGTGCACCCTTCACCCCCTCCACCCTTCCCTATTTACATAGACTTCGTTTCCATTTTTTTCTTTTCTCATTATTTTTTCTTTCCCTTCTTTCCTTTCCCCTTCCCCTCCCAAGACCCCTACACCTTTGGACCTTTTCCTATTTCAAATTATCAATTATTCATTTTAATAATTTTAATCCTTATTTACACTTTCAGTTTCTAGCATTAGAGATACATGTTTGTCCTATTTATTTCACTTAAGAGTATGGCCTCTATATGGATCCATTTAGCTATAAATGTTGAACAGAGGATTCTTTTAGCACATACTAAGCACAGAAATACAAATACACGACAACAGGGTTTTTGTTTTTGTTTTTGTGGTCCTGGGGATTGAACCCAGTGCATTTACAGTGAGCTATATCCCCAGCCCCTTTGAAAATTGAAGACAAGGTCTTGCTAAGTTGCTAAATTGCCCAGGCTGGGCTTGAATTTGTGATCCTCCTAATTCAGCCTCTGAGACCTTTAGAGTTACTAGTATGGGCCACCATTAACAAATAAGTACTTTCAGTTTATGTGGTTTACCAGGGATACATTTTTGAGTGCTTTGAGAAGGAAAATTAATTAAGCAAACAATATTTTGTCACATGGTTGGAGAAATAAGTATATTATTTGCAAATATTACAGTAAAATATACAATTCAAACACCCAGTATTCCAAACATAAGGAACAATCAAACTTTTTTGATGACATATAGTATCCATCACTTTGGTATGACAGTGAACTGAAATAAACTATCTCCACTCAAATCAAAGTCCTTAGTTTTCTCTCCACTTCACCCCAATTTGTATTTCTCAGTTTATCTTAAACAAATAAACAATTAATAAAAAGGAATGATAACTAGTCAGCAAAAGCAAGAGCAAAATAACATGCAGACACAGATAGAAGGAAGGTGTTCGACTGAATTAGCATTGTCATTCTGCATGTTTTCCTCTTTCCAACTGATTCCTAAATACAGAACTTAAGTGATGAGACAGGTATTTAACTAAAAATTCTTATTATGCATCTTCTTAATAAGAATTGGTTTTGCTAGACAACTAAGATATGGCAGGAAAATGAGAAAACTTCTTGTTTTTATTAATAATATCCTTCTGAAAGATATGACATAGAGAAAAATTTACTGCATGTCTACAATAAAAAATTAGACATTGTAAAGCACACATTATTCCAGGTTACTTTATTCTATGGAGTTTCTGAACTTTTCATTTCAAATAAATTTTATTCATAAATGTGCAAATGAATATCCTCTGCTTGTAGTACAATTGATTTCCTACCTTCACCTTTTGGAATGAACTAATTTTTCATTTTTGTAAGTCAGCTTTAGTAGCTGTAAATTTTTTCTCCTCTCATTAATTTTCAAGTTAATATCTTTGGCATGAATTTATTTTATATTTGTATGAAAGTCATAAACACATTTAAAAAATTATTTCACATTGTACTTGGCTATATTGTTCAAATACCTTTTGTTTATTTCTTAAAGGTACTGGAAGTGTCTAAGAATTTATTCTTAGAATACCCTTTCAGAAAATAACACTGCAACAAACAACACATATAACGTAAAAAAATCACAGTAATATTCTTTAAAATTTCTCACACGTATTAAATTCTTGTAAAGTTGGTATTGAAAATTGCTCAGGATCTAACTAGCATTGTTGAAACTATGATTCAATTCTTATTTTTCCCTGCTTATTTCTCTTCTAAATAGTAAAACCCTTATGGACCTTAGTATCTTCAAATTTAGATTGTGTTGAAATTCTGATTCAATGAAAAGATTATTTCATAGTTTCTTTAATCAAAATAATTTTTACTGACTGACTTTAGAGATTTTTGTGATGATATGAGTAGTTCTTATTTTCTTGATTATTCTGTTTTTGAGCATTCTTATGGTAATGTAGGATGCACAACTGGGACTTAGACTATGTAATAGAAAGCCTGTTTGTTATTTTGTCTTAAGATTCATTTCTTAAAGAAAGAAAAAAGTCAATAAAAACTTTTACAGAGATTCAAAATATCGAGTTCTAATCATCATAAAAGTTGCAATATGAAAAGACAAGTAGTGTTGCTTTAAACCTCTAAACATGGCAGTAGATATGTTTAGTTAGATGGATCTTCACTTGTCAAGTCTACTGACTCTAGAAATAATCTCATGTCCATAGAAATAACAAATGCCATCAATCATCCAAATACTCTTTTTGGGGAATTAATTTCTATGCATAAGAATTTGTGTGGGTGATTTATATAACAAAAAATTCAAATGGCCAAAGAACATCACAAAACTACTCAACTTCACTGGTTGTAAACAAAATGCAAATTAACTATATAATAAAGCACCCTTTCTTACCCATCAAATTGACAATAGTTAAAATAAAACCTAGCATTTGTGAAGATATGATGTATCCTATGCACTGCTGTGATATTTTAAAAATGTAATTGGCAATATCTCTTAAGATTAAAGTTTACATACTCTTTGGCCCTCATTAGAATTATATGTAGGGGGCCCGGGGATTTAGTTTAGTGGTTCTGGCACCTGCCTCTCAAGCGCAAGGTCCCGAGTTTGATCCCTGGTACCAAAAAAAAAAAAAAAAGAACTACATGTGGAAATCTATATTAAAGAATTTATTTATTTACTTATTTTTAAGAGTAGGAAAATTTACTGGGGAATAGGAATGGGGAATAAGAATATGGGGAATAAGAATAGCTCCTGGGAAATAGGAGGGGTCCTGAATGGGTTGTCCTATCTTAAAGAATGCAAAGCATGAGTATATGATAGCAAATTTAAAAAGATGTTTATTCTAACATTATTAATAGTGTGAAACTTTTTTTAAAAGTGAAAAACCTCATACCTCTAAATATCCTTCAATAGGGAGCAACTGAAGAAATCATCTTAAGTCCAATTTATGGTGTACTGTGTAACTACTAAAAAGAATAAATTATGCCTCTATTCATTTACCTGGGGAATGTCCTTGGTCTACTTTAATTGAAAAGCCATGTTGTAAATAATGTTTATAATAAACAATGTTTATAATCAAGTACTATTTTTATATCAAACAACTACAGTGTAATAAGCTCTAAAAGTAGATATTTTATGTTTGTTTTGTTTTGAAATTTTACGAGCTTGGAGAAGGATGTGGAAGGATATTTCCCAGGTTATTTCTTTTGGTTTCTTCAAGTCGATGGGAATTAAAGGAGCTGGGTGAGATTACTTACATTCTCTGTATACGGTGTTATCTTGGTTGTCTAGGGCTCCAAGCTTAAACTTTACACTACTTGAGCAGCGAAGGTCAAAAAAAATCCGCTAAGTATTCATAACTTTACTCCATAGTTGAACTGAAAATCCAACTTGAAAAAACCTGTATGGGCAGAGAGTCACCTGTTTTGTCTCGCGGTGGACACAAAGAAGTGAAGCTTCAGTCTAAGCACTGCTTTTGTCCAGACGACATATAATGCCTGTGATAGTATTTTAAAACATTTGTCATTGTGCCACTTTTTTTGGGAACTGATTGGTGTAAAAATATTGTAATCATGGCTCCAAGGAAAGTTAGTAATACTATCAGAAAAGCTAAGAGGAAAATTGTGAGAACCATGAAAGTGTTAAAGAAATCATTGAAAAATTTGTTCAAGTCTTTGAAAAATGAATTTGTAAGTGTAATTTTAGGCCTCAGAACCAATTATTTGGTTTTCCATTATTTCTTGTGGGGAAAATATGTTCAGTTCTCAAAACTTTTAGGTGTTCAAACACAAATTTGGAACCAATTGAGTTCAACAGCCCAGGTATCACTGTATTTCATTCCAGCATTTCATTAGTTACAATGACTAAATAATATTTTGACAAATTAAATAATAATGATGATGAGTTTAACAGAAGTCATGCAAAAAGAGAATACATTTCACTTTATGTTTCTCTCATCTTCTGTTTCTTTTTTCTTGTAGAGTTGTGGTTTAATTTACACCTTGCAGAATAATTCATTATGTAGTTAAACTGTTGGAGAAGCAGAGATGCTCATCAGCTCTGGACACAACATGAAATTACATAGCTCTGATTGGCAACTTAGTTTAGCTACTATTGTTGTGTCTTTGCATGGAAATCACTAACCTTGTTTCATTCTCTCTAAGAAATGAAAACTAGTGTCCCTTGGAGTTTTGTGAGGATGAGTGGGCTAATATAAAAGTGGGCACTAACACAGTGACCAGAGAGTAAACATGCACACAATGCTCACCATTATTATAATCAGAGTGCGAGTTCCTTAGGTGCTACTCCAGAAATGCTACTTGCTGGATGCTTTATTTCACAAAAAAATTTCTTATATTCCTACTCAGTCATTTCTTAGAAATTTATTGATGTCTCTTAGATCTTTTTTACTCATGCACCATTCTAAGTACTCAGATACATAAGTAAACAAAATAGTGAAACTCTTTGCCTCCTTTTGAAGGTATAATGTATGAAAAAAGAGTTGAAATATGTTACTGTATGTCACACAGATAAATGTTATGGTATAAAGCAAGGCACGGTTCATGGTTCATTGTGATATGCTGCTAGTTTAGATGGTCAAAAATGCCTCTGTGGCTATTATTAAGTCTGGCTAGAGTCCTTAATCCAGGGAAGGGATGAACCATCCTATTACTGCATCTGATGTGCATGTCAGCTGGAGGAAAAATCAAATTGAAGAATAGCTAGGTGATCAATGGAAATGGAGTAGAGTGAGAGAGGAGAGCAATGAGAGAGGAGATTGAGAGCACTCTAGGGACTAAATTCAAGGTTTTGAATTTTATTTTTTGTGGGATGGAAATTCATTGAAAGCTTTTGAGAAAGCACATGACCTGAGCTAACATACACTCTACAGGTTATATGATAAATGTATTAAGGAGTGGGAGTAAAGCAGGAGTTATTGTAATAGTCCATATGAGATATGACAGTGATATAGATAACGACCACAGAGAAGGAGCAGTGGAAAAATGCTCAGATTCTGGATATCCCCTGATGTTTGATTGATTGTAAGGTATGAATTGAGTCAATGGTGACTTGCTATTTTTATGATTAGAGTTAACAGATTGAACATTGTCACATCCCTGAAATGTGAGGAAGACGATGCAATTTGTGGGAGGAAACAATAAGTTCTGTTTTGGTTAAATTTCAGCGAGTTGTTTGAAATCCAAGTGGAGCTGTTAAGTAGTCAGATAGAATTAGGGTGCCCATATACTTTATCATTTCAGCCAGGGCAATTTTGAGAGTGAAAGGAGCTACTAAATGGTGGGAAGTTAAGAAAATAGGCAAAAACTTGAACCATCCTAGGGTGAATGTCCACTCCAATATATAAATCAATGGAAAGATTGAGGCCAGAGATGTAAGTATGGAAGGCATCACAGAGTATTTAGCCAGGGGACTGGATGAGGTCACTGAGGGAGTGAGAATACATAAGATAATAAGAGATCCTAAGATCAAGAACTGAACTCTGGCTACATTTAGTTATTGAAAATAAAGTAACAAAAAATATGAATCATCTTGAATGAGATCTGAGTACCATGCTATATAAGAGTAGCAAAAGGTGAAATTATAATAAATCTAGAATAAAAATATTCTTTTACTTATTTACTTACTCTACTATACGTGATAAAGAAGAACAATATATTTGGTAAGAGAATTGTGCAGTTTTATTTTCATGATTAGTTTTTATTTTTATTTTTTCAAAAATACTTATTTGGTAAAAAATTAAACTCTACAATAAGATATCATAAATCAGAATTTTCCCCCTACTACTTTATTTGACTAAAGCTTGCTTGGAAAGAGTAATGCAATTATTTTGATCTATTTCTAAGTATTAAAATGGTGTGAATAATAATGGCCCCTAGTACTAATAGAGATGTTCGGAAGATTAAAATAGTACATACAAAGTCTAAGATCTAAATGTGTTCACTTTATTTTTCCAATTTAATAATTAATTTGCTGTCATTGTTTTGTTTTCATTTCACACATATTCCTTTCCCCATCTTCCTAATATTGTTATATTATTATTTTGAAATAAATTAACATTTAGTGGTAAAGTTACTACAACTCTATATATGCATATATAAGCCATATAATATATTATGATCACTGCTTCTTATATATCATTTAGCTTTTTATTTCAATTTTTTTCTTTGCTTGGTTTTCTACATTATTGTCTATTCTGCTAAAAGTATATCCTGTAGTAAACTTCTGAGAAGGAATATATGGACATAAGGTGCATTTCAGATTTTGCATATCTAGAAAAAATTTTTTTATCTATACTCTTACCTGGTTGATACTTCAGTTGGATGTATACAATCACCTCTTGGTGTTTGTCAGGAAATGATTCCAAAATCCCTCTATGGTACCAAAATCTGCAAATGTGCACTTGAGTCCCTTATAATACTGTACTGTATTTGCACACAACCTATGTGTATCCCCCCATGTACTTCAAAACATCTCTAGATTACTTATAATTTCAAATGCAATGTACATGCTCTAGAAATTATTGTTCTACTGGATTATTTAGGAAATAGTGACAAGAATAAAAAGTCTAAGTGTTCAATACACACACACTTTTTAAGGAATATTTTTTGATCTGTGGATGTTTGAATCTACCATTGTGAAAACCATGGATATAGAGGACTGACTATAATTTTAGAATAGATATTATGTTCCTTTAAGATAATTTTTTTTCTAATTTATGGTATTGCTGTTAAACAAATGCCTTTTAGATTCTTGAAGATTTCAACCTGAAAACACATTTCCTTCAATTCTGCATTCTAAGCTTTTTCTTTCTGTGCTCCTTTTCTGGAACTCTAGTTGAATGTTGTATGTCATTAATGGAATAGCTATTAAAAAAATCTTTCCTGTCCAAATTTCCATCTCTTTTTTTGGTGCTAGTTTCTGGGAAATTTCTTCTACTATATTTAACAAAATTTGTGTTAATTTTTACATTTATAAACCGCATTTAAAAATTTTAATAGCTTTCTTATTTTGTGAATATTCAAATTTTTTGCTAGCATTCTGCTTTCCTTTCATAGGTACAATATTTCCTTTCTCACCTGAAGATCTTAAAACTTTGAAAAAATTATCTTCTCATCTCTGCAGCACTTTTGCTTCCTAAATATTTTAGTGAATCTCTTTAAAAAAAAAAATCAGGTCTTTAAATGTGTGGTCCTTGTAGGCTGCGCATTTGAGTTTAAGAAGGAGACATTAAAAAGCTCACTTGAAGCTATGTGAGTAGGTGCCAGTGCATTTAAATGAAGGGCTGTTAAGTGTATATCGGATTCTTTCATTGAAGAACCTTTGAGTGTTTGCAGCTGTGATTCTTTTCTTTTGGGTTGAGTGGTTACTTTAAAAATCTTTAAATATCTTCTGGGATATAAAGGCTTTCCTGTTTCACTATTTAGTATGTTAACTTTTAATTTCTTTAATTCGGTATTTCTTCTTTGATTTCAGCTCAGACCATTTTTATTTTATTTTACTAATACATGTTTGCAGTGCATGATGTTTACATTCATTTTAGGGAGTGGGTACATGTCCTTAACACAACTTTTTTTTTTTATTCCACTTTCCCTCCCCACTTCTCTCCCTTCCTCCACCTCTAGATCTTCCTTCCCCATTTCAGTTATTATTTTTACTTGTTTTTAATTGATGTTTGGGACATATAATGATTACATTCATTGTGGGTAGTTGGTACATGTACATGACACCTCTTGAATCTTTATACTTCCCCTTTCACTCTCCTCATTTGCAAAAGATCTATCTTCCTGTCTCTCTATCTCCTTTTATCAGTCTTTTATTTTGCTCTTTATTTCTACTTTGGATAACTCAAATGAGAGAATCCATGTGGTATTTAAACTTGTATGTCTGGTTTATTTCACTTAACATTATGTTTTCAAGGAGTATACATTTTCCTACAAATGTCTTACATTTATTTTTCTTTATAGTCAACTGGTATTTCAAACCATTATGGAAATCAGTATGATTATTTCTCAAAATCCTAAAAAGAGTAATATCATTTGACCCATCTATTTCCTTTTTAAGTATCTTCCCAATAGAGCTACAGCCAGCATATTACAGCAATACATGCATACCGATGTTTATAGCAGCACAACTGAAAATAGCTAAATCTTGGAAGCAGACTACTTGTCCTAATAGATGTATGGGTAAGGAAAACGTGGTATAAAACTATTGTTCTTTAGTCTGTAGTTACTGACCAATCTCTGAGGAGAGTAAATTTCACATTTTCTGCCAGGGTAAGATAAAGAGAATTGCCTGGTTGTTCAGACAGACAAGAATTTAGGGATCTACCTGATTATAAAACTAGGCTTCCTAAGGCCAGGGATGTAGCTCAGTGGTTCTGCTGCCCGCCTCACAAGCAGAAAGTCCCCAGTTAGATCCCTGGTACCAAACAAAAAACAAAAAAAAACTAAGCTCCCTAATGTTGGTTGCAAACTGGACATTTCAGATGTCTCCCATTAATTCTTACAAGGTATATGGGCATGCCTTTTAAGTTTTCTCAGATTAGATAAATTAAGTGACACCCCATTAGCATTTCAACTTCAAACTTGTTTGTACCACTTTCTTGCTATTTTATTCTTTTAACATTATGGTCTATTCCTTTTTTAGAATTTCTTAACTCTCTGTTTGGTGTGTGCATTAGTCAAGTTTGCCAGAGAAGTGGAACCAATAAAATACATGTAATTATAGCAAGGGATTTATTAGACTGACTCATAGGATCAGAGGCTGAATAGTCTCACAAGGGTCCTCAGCAGGCTGGAGAACTAGGGAAATGGTGTCTGTTCAGTCCAAGAAGCACGAGAGAGAGAGAGAGAGAGAGAGAGAGAGAGAGAGAGAGAGAGAGAGAG
>NW_004624920.1:217547-230185 GCF_000247695.1 Heterocephalus glaber
TTCTTCTTTAATTTCCTCTGTGACCCATTGGTTATTCAGAAGTGTGTTGTTCAATTTCCATGTGTTTATGAAATTTTTGCAGTTTTTTTTGCTATTTATCTCCAATTTCATCAGACTATGGTTTGATAATACACAGGGGATAATGACAATTCCTTTGCACTTACTTAAATATGTTCTATGATGGAGTATGTGGTCTATTTTGGAGAGTGACCCATGGGCAGCTGAAAAGAATGTGTTTTCTGATTTTGTGGGGTGGAAGACTCTGTAAACATCTGTTAAGTTCATTTGTTCAAGAGTTTGATTGAGTTTTAGTGTTTCGTTGCTTATTTTTTGTCTAGTTGATCTATGTATTTGTGACAGTGGGGTATTGAGGTCCCCCACTACTATTGTATTAGTGCTTATATGATTTTTCACATTCGTTAGTATTTGTTTTATATAGTTGGGTGCACTAGTGTTTGTTGTATAGATATTTATGATTGTCATCTCTTTCTGTTGGATTGTTCCCTTTACAAGGATGTAGTGTCCTTCTTTGTCTCTCTTTATCAGTGTTGGTTTGAAATCCACTTGACCTTCAAAGAGGATAGCTACTCCTACTTTTTTTCAAGTTCCTGTCACATGGAGTATTATTTTACACCCTTTAACTTTCAGTCGATGAATTTCTTTTTGTATTAAGTGTGTTTCTTGTATGCAGCTCATTTTTGGATCTTGCTTCTTGACCCATTCTGCCAGTCTATTTCTTTGGATTGGTGAATTGAGACCATTGACAATGATGGTTATAACTGATATGTATTGGCTCATCATTGTCATGACTTTTTCTTTGTGTTGGATTTTCCCCCTTTCCATTTAATTTCTTGTCTTGCTCAATGAATTCATTCTGCTGGGCTTCCTGGGGTTGTGATCCTCATTGTCTTTTCCTAGGATTTTGTCTAAAATTTTTTTGAGTGCTGGTTTGGTATTCATGATGTTCCTAAGGTGCTCTTTGTCATGAAAGTATCTTATTTCACCATCAATTTTGAAAGATAGTTTTGAAGTTTACATAAATCTGGGTTGGAGGCTCTTTTCCTTTAGGGCTTGGAATATGTCACTCCAAGATCTTCTTGCCTTGAGTGTTTTTGTTGAGAAGTCTGCTGTGATTCTGATGGACTTTGTTTGATGTGATTTGTTTCTTTCCTCTAACTGCATGTAGAACTTTGTTCTTCCATTGGGTTTCTGGAATCTTAACAATTATATGCCTATGTGTAGATTTTTTTTTTGATCAAGGCTAGTTGGAGCCCTATATGCCTCACTTAGCTGTATGTTAAATTCTTTTCCCCTGCTTGGAAAGTTTTCTGCCATCACTTCTGTGAACAATTTTTTTATGTCATCTGCACTCTCTTCTATTTCTTCATCTACTCCGATCAGTCTTATGTTATTCTTCTTTGCATCGTCTAGCAGCTGCTGGATTGATTTCTTGTGGCCCCTTACTATTTTAAAGCAAATTTTCTCTCCCTGGTGACTAATTGCAATCTTATCTTCTATATCTGAAATTCTGACCTCACATTGGCTCATTCTGCTGTGTAGACTTTCAATGGAGTTTTTAATGTCCTGGAAATCTGTTTGCATCTGTTTTAAGGATTCCATTTGTTTCCTATGTTAGGATTCCATCATGTTCCTCAGCTCCTCTCTACATTTATTAATCATGTCTTGCACTATGGGCACAATCTCTGCTCTTATCTGAGAAATTAATTCTGCTTTCATTTTTTCCAGATCCTGTTTTGCTGCCAGTTCAAGGAGTCCAGGTGGTTGAGTGTTGCATCTCTTTTCCCTTTGGGGTTGCTGTATGTGATTTGGAATTCTGGTTTTGATGTTTGTTTACATGTCTTCTCATTTAGACAGAGGGAGGGGTGTGCTTCTGGTGCCCTTGAGACTCACCTTCTCTGTGCTAGGAGTGGTGCTATGGTGGCCCAGAAGTCTCCTCCTCTGTGCTGGGAGCCATGGCACATTGACCCAACATAATTTCTTATATGTCTGTAAAAATTGTGTACATCTATAAAACTCTAAGACTATGGGAGGTGGTGGGGGATTGGCTGGCTACAGATGAAATATACCTGTATGATAGATGGTCCTGCAAAATTTCCACAGCTGGTAGCTATTGAAGGAACAGACTGATAGATCTAGGTCCCTCTTTCTCCCCATTTAACTAACATATGCTTTCTCCAGGATCTTATCAATATGATTTATAATTCTTTCAGGTATTATGTAGAAAAACATGTCACCTTGATTAAATTTGGGGATATGCAAAAGTACTAGAATGACTAATTTGGAATACATCATTTGCCTGTCAGTTTATATATGTAAAATTAATATATATCAGTTCTGTATATATGAAGAGCTATTATATCAAAAAGATTGAGGAAGCACAATCTAATCTACTTTTTCTTCTTTTTGTGCTCTACACACAGACAATTCAGCCCTCACTCAATGGGTTTTTTCGAGGTATAATGTAGCTAATCCTTTAGGTTATAAATAGTGGATGCCCAATTCCCACTTTAGGTGTTTACTAAGTCAGAAGAGAACCTTTGATGTTATTAAATGTTTGAGAAATATCTTCCAATATGAAAGAAATTTTGAGGGAAGATTAACCAACATTTATTATATGTATGGATTCATTCAATTTAAAATTGGCCCTTAACAAAATTATGAGAAGTTTGCCACTGGAAAAATAATCTATTGTCTTTCTCCCCCTTTTAAGATCTCTCTGCACTCTCTATGCCCATTTTAATGCACCGCTTCCTTCTCATTTTCTGGATTGCTGCTGTCTTAAAACATGCACTAAAAATACACTCTCTGAGCCATTTTCAAGCATATAACACACTACTATTAACTAGAGTAACTATGTTGCATAATGTATATCTTAAACTTATTCTCTTGTCAAACTGAACTTTTTGTACCCTAAAATCAACATTTCCCACCTCCCTCCCTACACACAGTACTTGGTACCCATCATTCTACTCTGTTTCTGTAAGTTCAACATTTTTAAAGTTCACATACAAATGAAATAGATTTTTATGTGCTTTCATTGCAAATAAGTAAGTGTTTGAGCTCTTGCATAGGTTAATTAGGTTTTGTAGTCATTTCACAATATATACATTATTTAAAACATCCTACTGTATACTACAAATATATGAAAGCTTTACTTGTCAACTAAAAAGAAAATCTGCCATCAGTTGTACACCAAAGTGTGACACACATAAAATTCCAAAGATTTTTTTCTAGACCTACTAGTGCATCATTTGTAATATATTAATGCATTTGGGTAGTATGGTTATACTATGGGCATTTATTTTCTTTTAGGATAAATCTGTTTATACATCTAGTATGCCTCAGTATTTAAAATAGTGGCAGTGGAGATGTTTATGCTTGGCATTACATTTATATTTGGAATGTAGTGGCCAATTAAGATCAACAAAGAGGAGGCCAGGATTTAGCTCAGTGGTTTTGCCACCTGCTGTGCAAGCACAAGGACCCAAATTGGATCCCCAGTACCCCCCACCCCCAAAAAAAAAAATCAACAAGGAGGACTCTAGGGTTATATATTCCTAGTGATTCCTAAAAATATTATTCATTATCCATATTAACCAATGACAGCATGTATGTTTTGGGAGTTGACTTCTACTATTCTCCTAATAACTGTATTCAAGGAAGTTTGAATTTATTTCTCTATACTTCAGAATCCCACAGGAGAAGAGAAAAGTTGTATTTGTTATATCTACTCTTTAATATCAACATATTTTTATTTCATGAACTATATCTCTGTAGCTATATAAATGTGTAGTAGAAATTCAATTATAGTTAATCAATATTAACATAAGAATATGATACAAAGGTACGAATCACTTATTACTCATGATTTATAAAGAATAGGATACACTTTAATTCTATAAAAGGAAAGTACTTTTGCCCAGAAGATATATTTCTATTAATTGTGTATATGTTAACATGAAGCTCAATACAATCAGCATTTAATGTATTGGAATGAAAACTGGACTCTTTATTAGGAGTCCTAGGTCCTAGCCCTGATTTTAATACCATCTGCTCACCCCCTCATGATCTCAGGCTCTCTCTTACATGATTACCTTCTTGTTCTTCTGTGTCTTTAGTATCTTATGATTATGAGTTATATTGAGTGAGTGAAAAAGAAACCCATGCCAAAATGTGGACTGTCTGCATTTGGATAATCTGTTGACACACTTTCAGGTTCTTTAGTACAGTTAGATGAACAAGGTACATTATTTCACTTTTGCTTTAATGTCAGTGAATCCTCATAGAATAAAACACGTTCAATTCTTGTGGTAGAGAATGTTGTAAATTTTATTCTATCAAACAGCCTGATTCTCCTGGCATTTGTTTTATTTTTCTGTTGAGAGGTCTTTTGAGGTTTCTTGAAAGGAATTCTCAGTGCTCCATGGAGAGACAAGCAAGGACAAGCAGAGCTAACAAGAGGTACGTGGCACACATACTTTAGACTGAGAGAGCTGTTTGTCATTCTTGCCAAAGACTAATGTAGCTTTAGTTACTGGGAACTGGAAGCATAGTTATCTTTTCACAGAAGCATCAAGCGTGGGGTAAACAATTGCTAGCATCTTAGCTAATACCTTGTTATGCATTTTTAAAAACATAAACTATCACTTTTTAAACTTTTTTTACAATGATTTTTATGATGATGATCTATGTTGTAAAACACTAAAGAAACTAATAAAAATAACCTGAACTTTAGGTCTTCAGGGCAAAGTTGTAAATTTTAAAGTGTTTCTGTGTTTTAAATGTTCTTTTACCTTAATTGAAAAGCTGCACAGCAGACAATGAAATAATGCTTCAAAAACATGTGCAGTCCTTGATATATGAGCCAGAAATGAGAAGGCATAGGTTTGTTTGATGTATACAAATCCATTTTAATATTACATGCAAACCCCCAGCTCTTTGATGTAGTATGTTAGGAATTCCACCAAGTATTTTATTGTTTAAATAGATAAGACAATTATAGGCTCTGGGCTGTAAATCTTATGCAATTCTGTAGGTGAATATAACTGTGCTCTTTTTATTTTGAAACTCCAGCATGGTTTTTATTCATTTTAGATGTTAAAAAATATTAAATGTTTGTGTATACCCAGAGCTTTAGGAACAGTTTTGGAGGAAAAAAAGAGAACTACTGAGTGAGGGTGACTTGAGGGATCTCACAATCTAATTTTGGGACAGCGTTAATAGACATAAAGCAAAGGGTCTACTCTGTAAGATAGTATTAGATTGTGGACTAAGAATTTCTGGAATATAGAATTCAATTAGGTTTCCATTACAATATTCTCTTAATTTATCTCTATTGTTAGATTATGAGCTATTCTATATAGGTAAGTTTTTCAATAATTGAAATTTGTTACCTTGATATTTTAATTTAAATGAATTTTTATTAATTTTCTGACATATATCATAATATTTTCAAAATAAAAATCTTTCACTTATATATCAGGACCACATTATGGGCATAGATTCTTTTTAGAGATGGTTTAGTCAAATATTTTCATTAGATAGCTGTGGAAGCTGAGTCAAAAAATATTTCCCAAGGGAGAACAAGGAGTAGAATCTAAGCCTTGCTAACTGTTATATTATATTGTGCTTTGATATTATCTCTTCAGTCAGTGATGTATGTAGGACTATTTTCTCACCATGGTAAATGATCTTAGATTGTTATGCATGTATAAGATTTCTCTCTCTCTCTTTTTTTTTTATTTGGTACCAGGGATCGAACTTGGGTCCTTGCACTTGTGCAGCAGGCGGCAAAACCACTGAGTTAAATCCCCAGCCCCTAGTTTTCTCTTTATTTAAAAAAATAGTATTTATTGCATTTTTCTTCACTGTCAGCCTGATAACAGTAATTTTTTATACGTGTGTTAGACTGGGAAATAAATAAGTTCTAATTGCTTCCAAAATAAAAAAGTAAAAACAAGTACCATAAACTTGTGTTTATTCTATGGGTTTCGGGAAGACAGGTGTGGGCTTCCTGTGTTTCTCTCTACTCCATGTTCACCCTCATCCTGGATGACTTCAGCCTCCGTAGTAATGATGGGTTCAGACCCTGGATTCCCACTTCTTTGAGATCAACATTCACCTCTATTCCCAGCGTCATTCACCTCTACTCCATGACAGTCACCTGTTTCCATGGTCATCCCTCTGGCCTTGTCATTACTCAGATAATTTATAATTGAAATCTTAACATAGTCTATCTCATTAAGTGTCTCTCAATGTAGTGGTTTTAAAATGAAGAAATATTTAGGTCCTTGGCCTTATTCTTCTGCCTTCTCCTGTGTTTATCTTTCCTGAACAACTCGTAGTTCATTCTCCATTACTTTGACCATTCTCTTGACATTATCCATAACTTTCCTGAACCAATGTTTTGATTTCTCAGTCTCTGATAGACAACTTAATCCAAATGTCTCCTTTAAGTCTATACCAGAAGGCTGTTGGAAAGTTTTATAACTTCAAACTCAGTCTCCAAACTGACAGTATTTTAACACCTTCCAAAATTTTACCTGTATTTGTGTAGAGAGCTCTTTTTTTCTTATTCTCTGCAAGTTTCAAATCCCCCTTTCAAACATGATTTTCCTCTTGCTTTTGATCTTACCCTTGTTGAGTGTTCTTAGCCCACAGAGCATAGCCATCCAGTGAGAACACCTTTGATTTCCCACCACCAACCTTGAAAATATAAAAGATTGCCTTTGAATCTTTTGTGTCCTTTTCTCTTAGGTTACAGGGTATTGTGAGCTAAAGAATCTAATTTTATTTTACTTTTTCCAAATGAAAAAATAATTATTCTAATACCATTTTTTGATGAAGTCATCTTCCTCAGAGATTTAAAAAAACATCACTCTTTTTTCCTTTTATGCCTGGCTTATTGCTGATATCTCTCTGAATAAGTCCATTTCTAGTAAGTTCATTGCTCTCTCATTTATCATTTATCACATAGTTTAATTCCTATGATGTTTTGCAGGCATTGATGTCTGAAGGGAAAATTCTTCTACATAGTTCTTTTCTTCAAGATAATCTTCTCTATTATTGGCTTTCTGCCAAATGAACTTTTGAATTATGTTACTAAGCAACATTTAAAAAAAGCTTTGGGAATTTTGTTTGGAGTAGGATTAAATTTATATATTAACTTGGGAAAGAACAGAAATCTTGATAACACTGCATCTTCCAACACATTGATATATGTCTTTTCATTTAATTAGCTTTACTTTTATCTACTTTAATAATGTTTCATATTTTCTTTATAGAACTTTTTACAATATTTTTAAAATTTTTATAATCATCTTGGGTTTTCTTTTTCCAATACTGAGAATGGAACCCAGGTCCTTTGGACTCAGCTACCTCCTCAGTCCATTTTTAAATCTTTTTAAATATTATTTTGAGACAAGTTCTTGCTAAGTTGCTAAATCACCCAGGCTAAGCTTGAACTTGCAATCCTCCTGCCTCAGCCTCAAAGAGTGATGGGATTAGTGGCATGTTCCACCACACTTGGCCTGAGTATCTTAGTGTTTGAGGCTATTTTGAATAAGAATTTTCCAGCCAAAGTGATTGTTCAACATGCATATCATGCATATCTGTAAGGTAGCTACCTTAAAATCCTTCAAGATATTCCTTTTACCCTTGGTATTAGTATTTATATGTTACCCTAACCTAGTTCTCTTTTCAGTTCATTTTTAATGCCAGCTTTGTCATTACCTTTAAATTCCAGTCACACACAACTCTGGGTTAGCCCTAATTCTCCCCCTCCCCCCTGGTTTTCATACCTATTTAAATCACCGACAAATACTGTCAACTTTATCTCTGAAACTTTGTATCCATAATGCAGGCACTCTTTCATCTCCACTGCTTCGGTTAAAGAGTAAGCTACCATGATCTCTATCTTGGTGAACTACGGTACCCTCTAACTGACTTCCACTCTGTTTTGCTTTATATCTAGATGTTTCCCAAGAACCTCATACCTCACAGGGAAGGCTTTAGAAAGGTGATTGGAGTATGAGGTTTATACCTAACATACTGTTAAAAGGTGGGGTCACATAGACATGGGTGGCTCATTGGGGCTGTGGCCTGGAAGGATTTATCTCCCTCCACCGCTGTGCTCCTTCTGTTGCTCTCTCTGCTTACTGTTCATCATGCTATGGACACTGCTTCTTTGCCATGCCTGTCTGTCATGCTGTCCTGCCTTGGAGCAAGCTGACAACGGACCGAAAGGTGAACCCAAATAAACCTCTCCTCCCTTTTTAAGTTTCAACTGTCTGGTATTTTGTCCCAGCAACAGGGGAAGTAACTAAGACACTCTTGTCACAATTGACATTTTTAACCTAATAGCTAAAGTAATTGTAAAATGTAAACCATATTATATAAATTCCTTGCCTAAAAGTTGTTGGTGATTATTAGAATTAAAAAAAAAATCCTTACTCTGGCTAATAATGCCCTATAGGATCTGATTACCATCTACATTTATAGTTGAAGGTCAACCTTTTTCTTAGCCAACATTGCATCTACTCTGAACAATTTTTTGTTCCTCAAAGATCTCAAGCCTTTGTACCTTTTTATTTTTCTTCTTTCTTGAATGTACTTTGCCCCATCAGAATGTAAACAGTAGGAGAGCAGAGGTCTTGTCTATGACTCTATTCCCAGCCACCTTAGGGTTCAAGAAATGTTCATTGAATAAATGAATTAGTGTATTTCTTTTTTATTTGTCTTCCTCAAAGAACTGGCTTCTTGTCTTAAGCTCATCTCACTTTTTCTTTTTGCATAAAACATCACTGATTTTCCCTCACAAACTTTCCCAGTTTTGCCTAGAAATATTATCATCTAAATATTACTTTGATTTCATACTCTAGATATCCTTCCCTGCCCCTACACTGCCACCTTCCTCACAGAGTATCGAGGACAGGAGTTCCTGATGTGTATCCTTGAATACCGTGTACATCTCCTGTTTATCTTTGTATTTTCTAATGGACTATAAACCCTCTAGGTGCCAGAATTGTCTCCTCTCTCTCCTCAAATATATTTGCAGCACCCAGCACTGTGCATTGCTCATGGTATAACTACAGAACAACTATTTAATGAATGAACAAAGGAGTGAATGAATGACAAAATCTGTTTTGAATTCCAAGGAGCTCTTTCAGTTTCATTTCCATCTCTTATCTATATTCCAGATACTAACTGAAAAATAACTGCCAGAGAACAAATTGATATTTGTCATTTTCAATGCCTTTTATCCGAGAATCCCAGAGAAGTTTAAAATATTCGAAGTCTAGTTTTCTTTGTTGCCTATCCTTAATGAAGATTTTAAAAAAGATTTAAAAAAAGGTTTTGATAGGAAAAAATAATACTTCTGTGGAATTAAAGTACCAGTGTCTATTATTATTATTTTTGTCTAGGCCACACAAATCCTTTAAATACATCTCTATATTGTCTCAACTCAAGAATATGAAAATATTTTGGACCAGTGAGCAATTGTGTTGGAACAAATGCTTTTTAGTTTTAGAGTTACAAATTCTCTGAATTTGATCGTTTTCCTCATTTACCTGAAGATATTCTCATTTGAACCTGACTTCTTTCCTTGTTGCTCTGGGTTTCTGGTTTCTCTCTTTTGGTTCTCTGCATACTAGTGCTTGCCCATCTGTGGACTTGCAATGTGTAGCTGAGTAGAAGTTGTACCTGCACAAACTACTTTTCCCTTTCTGGCACTCAAGCTCTGGACCCAGTCATTGTTATTTCCCAGTTCCTCCTAATACAATAAATTTTACAAAAGAAAAAAAGAAAACCCCTTTTAAAATCTACATTTGCAGAAATGTCTTTTTATTGGTAACTTTTCAGAGCTAGTTAGAAAATTACACTTTTTGAAATCTAAATAGTAAACACTCCTTATTTAGTCATTTTACATAACAAATCAAGCCTGTCTTGGATATCTGAATATAGTAGTTAAAAAAACCATCAAAACTACTAGCCTACAGATCAAATTTTAACAAATAAGGATAATTATCCAAAAGCATGTCTCAATCATTAGAAAGTACTATCAAAAAATCACACTTAAGTGTGAAAAAATTTACCTCTAAACAGTGTACAAATCATGATGATGATGATGATATACTGGTTTGGTACATAGTATTACTAATGAAGGCAAGTTTAGTCCAACTAAAGTTCTGCTAACTTAACATTCTCAAATGTTAGATGCTGGAGTTATTTTATTTTTTACCTTGGCTTTAGCTAAAATGGTTTCTTCTAATTTTCAAGAGGAAACATTTGCCAGGAAAAAGATTCCCCTGTCCAACTCCTAATGAGTTATTATGACCAGTGAGCCATGTTTTCTTTAGTGTAGGTAATTTTTTACCAGTATCATTTAAAAAGCATAAAATATGTTTAAATTACCTTCTGTCTATTTAATCAGGCCTAGTAAATTTACCTCACATTATAGCTTAACACAAGAACAGATTTGAAACAAGCTTTACACTGTCGAAATAACCTCATGATCTAAACGTAGTGGTATCCAGTTTTCAGCTAGAGTGGAGTAAAGCATCAGAAAAGATATAATTGGTCAGTAAGTAGTAGCTATCATTATTAATTATTATTATACAACATTAATTACCATTACTGCTTTTCTTTAATGCAACTGTCTCCCGGCTGACTTTGAGTATGTAAAAATTTCTGTAAGGAGTTTCATTTTGGTAAAGTCTAGCACAATTTATAATTGGATAGAAAATCTTCTAAATCTGCATATGATTGAAACATTGCAATAATTCTATGATTGAGAGGTGGAAAAAGAGATAGAAAAAAAGAATGGGAATTTTCATTTAAATGGCTATATTTTTTAGGGCTGAGGGAAAAAATTAAGTACTTTGAAAAATGAAAATGGGTACCCTGAAGTGGGTAATTTTTTGAAAGATAGAAAACCTAGAAGCATGGAGAGACTAACCTTGTTGTCCTCTTTCTATTGTGTTTGTCAGTAATTGAAGACAAATTCTAGGACATTTAAATTCGGGATAAACTGTATCATCTTCTTTCATGTCGAGTCTGAATCTCAACACCATTGCCTTAGAATAGCTTCATTTCATAGATTACATTTTTCTGTGTCTTAAACATTTTCATTTATATAACTTCCTCACTTCAGACAATAGGCATATTCAAAAACCAAAGCTTCAAGATCCCATTCTGGTCCTGTGGTCTTTATTATAGTCAAATTAACTACATTGTCTCTTATTTCTTTCCTTTTAAGTCCATACGCTCTTGGCCTTCTGTATTTACAAGTTCTGCATTCGTGAATTCAACAATCCACAGGTTGAAATTATTAGGAAAAAAATATCTGTACTGAATATGTATAGCTTTTATTTCTTGTCATTATTCTCTAAACAGTACAATATAACATGTATTTATACAGCATCTACATTTAATTAGGTGTTATAAGTAATCTAGAGAAGGTTTAAAGTATATAGAAAGTTAAATATGTGCAAGTTGTCCACAAATACTAGGTGAGGGACTTGATTATATGCAGTTTTGGTATCCATAAGGGATCCTGAAACCAATCTTTACAAATGTCAAGGATGACTGTGCCTTTTATTTGCTTATCTTGTCTTATTACACTAGCTAGGGCTTCTGGTAGGATGTTGAGCATGTCACAGGGACATCCTTGCCTTGTTCTTGATAATAAAAGAATCTAATTTCTTACAATTATGAATGATTTGTAGGGTTATTATAGATGTTCTTTATCAAGTTGAGTACATTTCCTCCTCTTCCATTTTGCTGATTTTATCATTAGGAGATTTGAATTTTGTCAAATACTTTCTTATGTGCTGAGTGATAAAAGCCATGTGATTTTCCTTATTTAGCCTGTTGATGCAGTGGATAACCTTACTGTATTTCTGAATGTTGAACGAGCATTGTATACTTTCATTAGAATCCACTTAGTTGTAGGGTATGATCATTCTTACATAATTTTGGATTTTATTTGCTAGTATTTTGTGGAGGTTTTTGTATTGAATCCTTGTTCATAAGAGATTTTAGTCTCTATTTTCCTATTTATTGTTTAAAATTTTTATTGCTATCAATTTTAATTAATAAATAGAAATTTTATACATTTATAGTATAGAGTATGATGATTTAAAATGTATAATAAATGGCTAAATTAAAACAGTTAATATACGCATTACTTTACATAATTTTTTTGTGATGAGAATACATAAAATCTATTCTTCATAATTTTCAAGTACATATCCGTATTTATTAATTATAGTCACCATGTTGGACACTAGATCTCTTGAACTTATTCTTTCTGTCTAACTAAAACTTTGTATCCTTTCAACATTTTTCCCAATCCCTTCCACCTTAGCAACCATTTTTCTGCTCTCTGTTTCTGAGTTGTTACTCCACATATCACACATGAGTGGAATTATGCAGTGTACATCCTTCTATGACAGTATTACATTATTTCATCTTCTCCTCAGGGTCCATCCATGTTGTCACCTCCCTCCTTTAAAAATGCTGAATAGCAGCACCTGGAAGGGAACTCCCCTGCAGCCATTCCACACTCCTAGGGCAGAGAAGGTGAGCCACGTGGGCGCCAGAAGCACCCCCCCCCC
>NW_004624920.1:253901-273155 GCF_000247695.1 Heterocephalus glaber
GTTTGTCAATTTTGTTGATTCTTTCGAAGAACCAACTCTTGGCTTCATTGATTTTTTGTATTGTTCCCTTAGTCTCCATGGAATTGATTTGCGCTGTGATCTTTATAATTTCCTCCCTTGTATGAGCTTTGGGGTTGTCCTGCTCTTCTTTTTCTAGAAGCTTGATGTTCAGCATCAGGTTGTTTAATTGGGCTCACTGTGTTTTCCTAATATGTCTGTTCATGCTATGAATTTTCCTTGTAAGACTGCTTTCATTGTGTCCCATAGATTCTGATATGTTGTATTGTCATTGTCATTTAATTGAAGGAAGTGTCTAATTTCTTCTTTAATTTCTTGTGACCTATTGTTTACTCGAAGTGTGTTGTTCAATTTACATGGGTTTATGAAATTTTTGTGGTTTCTTTTGCTATTCATCTAAATTTCATCACACTATGGTCTGATAATATACAGGGGATAACTTCTATTCATGGGATACCTCACTTAAACATGTTCTATGAGTGAGTTTGTGGTTCATTTTAGAGAAAAACCCATGTGCAGCTGAAAAGAATGTGTATTCTGATTTTGTGGGGTGGAAGACTCTGTAAACACCTGTTAAATCCATTTTTTCAAGAGTTTGATTGAGTTCAAGTATTTCATTATTTATTTTTTGTCTAGTTGATCTATCTATTTGTGACAGTAGGGTATTGAGGTCCCCCACTACTATTATATTAGTGCATGTATGACTTTTCATGTCCATTAGTATTTTTTGAGTGAACTTGTGTTTGGTTCCTAGATACTTATGATTGTCATCTCTTTCTGTTGGATTGTTCCCTTTACAAGGATGTAGTGTCCTTCTTTGTCTCTTTTAATCAGTGTTGGTTTGAAATCCACTTGATCTGCAAAGAGGATAGGTACTCCTGCTTTTTTTCAGGTTCCTTTCACATGGAGTGTTGTTTTCCACCCTTTAACTTTCAGTCTATGAGTTTCTTTCTGAATTAAGTGTGTTTCTTGTATGCAGCATATTGTTGGATTTTGCTTCTTGACCAATTCCTCCAGTCTATTTCTTTGATTGGTGAATGGTGACCAATAACATTGATGCACATAACTGACATATATTGACTTATCATTGTTATGACTTTTTCTTTTTGTTGGGTTCTCACCCTTTACATTTCATTTCTTGTCTGGCCCGATGGATTCATTCTGCTGTGCTTCCTAGGGTTGTGATACTCATTGTCTCTTCCTAGGATGCTGTCTAAAATTTTTTGGAGTGCTAGTTTGGTATTCATGAAGTTCCTAAGATGCTCTTTGTCACGAAAGTATCTTATTTCTCCATCAGAAAGATAGTTTTGCAGGGTACATTAATCTGTGTTGGAGGCTGTTTTCCTTTAGGGCTTGGAATACAGCATGCCAAGCTCTTCTTGCTTTCAGGGTTTGAGTTGAGAAGCCTGTGATTCTGATGGGCTTTCCTTTTTATGTGGTTTGTTTCTTTTCTCTAACTGCTTGTAGAATTTTGTTCTTCTGTTGGGTTTCTGGAATCTTAACAACTATATGACTAAATGTAGATTATTTTTTGATCAAGGTTATTTGGAGTCCTATTTGCCTCACTTATCTGTATTCCAGTTTATTTTCCCCTGCTTGGGAAGTTTTCTGCCATCCCTTCTGTGAACATTTTCTTTTGGGTCATCTGCACTCTCTCCTGTTTCTTCTTTGACTCTGATCATTCTTATGTTATTCTTCTTTGGATCACCTAGTAGCTGCTGGTTTGATTTCTCATGGCCCCTTACTGTTTTAAAGCAAATTTTCTCTCCCTGGTGACTAATTGCAATCTTATCTTCTATATCTGAAATTCTGACCTCACATTGGCTCTTTCTGCTCTGTAGACTTTCAATGGAGTTTTTAATCTCCTGGAAATCTGTTTGTATCTGATTCATGTATTCCATTTGCTTCCTATGTTGGGATTCCATCATGTTCCTCAGTTCCTGTATTTTTCTTTACCTGTGTCCTCTCTAGATTTATTAATCATGTCTTGCACTATGTGCACAATCTCTACTGTTATCTGAGAAATTCCTTCTGATTTCATTTTTTCCAGATCCTCTTTTATTGTCATTTCAGGGTGTCCAGGTGGTTGAGTGTCAGAGTTTTCCCTCTTGTTTCCCTTTGAGGTTGCTATAGGTGATCTCAAAGTCTGGTTTTGAGACTTGTTTTTGTGTCTTCTCATTTCAATGGGGTTGGCGGGGAGGATGTCTGCTTTTGGCGCCTGCATGGCTCACCTCCTCTGCATTGGGAGTGGTGGAATGATGGCTGGAAGCCCCTTCTTCTGGGCTGGGAGCTGTGGAATGGCAGCCTTTTTTGCTTTTTTGATGACCTAGTTTTGTAAGCAGGAAAACTGAAAAAATTACCACCACTAGCTACAATCTGAAGTTTAGGCTTGAGGTCCTTCCTCAGTTAGACACACAGCACATTCAGCTTGTCAAATTGGCATTTTCCTCTGCAGATAGGGCTTGTCAAAAAGGTTGGAAAGTTGGTAGGAGAAGTGTTGGGGCTAGGCATCTCCAGTGAATTGCTCTTTCTGCCACACACAGAAAATTAAAACTTGAGTCAAAATGTGGTAAGTAATTACAAGATTTGTGCAGATGAGGATCATGAGTGATCTGTTGGAAAGAAAGAAGCAGTTGTTAAATGTGGCAGCAAATAAGAGACCTCATGCCAGAACTCATATTTCTTATAATGTATCTGCTTCCAAGACATACTACAAAGAATGAACCAAGATCCTCTTTTCTTAAAATTGAAAGTGAATCTAATTTTTATCTTTAATCAGGAAATGATTAATATATATCTTGAACATCAATATAATTTTCACCATTAAAGCTGAATGATGTAGGTAAGCAAAGAAGGAGTCACTTGTAGTGTACATATAGGATATTATCACTAACATAATTTAGTTCACATAATTTAAGAGATTTTGTCTACTTTTAACCAATTTTTATCAAGATGTCTACATGATTCTATAGTATTTATTAAATTTTACCTGTCTTTTTTCACTTTTGAATGTTAATTCTATTCTTTAAGGATAAATCTTAATCATTGTAAATATGATTCATATAACTAGAATATCACCAATGATTTTTTTATGTGGCCACATGTTATACTACTTCAGAAAAATTTCCTTATGTGATGGGACATAGTTTTAACCAAACATAAATCAAAATTTGTCTGCAAGCCATAATATAGCTAAGCTAAGATCAAGCATAACTTTTCAGGCTACCATTCCAAGTGTGAGAAATATTCTGAATAATCTTTTATAATTTATTTGAAAATAGCTTACTATTGATTCAAATTGTAAACCTCACAGACAGTTCCTATTTCTTCATGGAATCAAGTAGGTAAGAATATTTTTTAACTCAAAAATAAGTTTTGCTTAGGAATTGAAAAGATGTATGTTTTCCAGATTTCTAGCTTATGTTTTACTTTAGGAAACATATGGTTACTGTAAGGATGTCAACACTGGCTGAATGTGCTTTCCCAACATCCATTTCCTGGATTCCAGGACTCTTATTAACACTTGTTTTTATTTGAAATAAAGAGCAATAACTAGGATAGTGTATTCTGAGATACTAAAAAGCACTGATAAAAATGTCTTGCTTTTTTATTTAAAAATTGCCCCCTGTAAGCTTTCCTTAGCTTTATTTGAGGGATTAGATAGATGGGGTTAGTGCGTGCATGTGTGTGTGCGTGTGTGTGTTTGTGTGTGTGTGTAGCCAACTTTACAAAAATAGCTCTTGAGTGATAACCTTCTTTGGTTTTCTGCTATATATTTTCTCTTCTTAAAAGTAGGATCTTTCTCATTAAAAAGAAGTTATTCTTTTACTTCTGCTTCCCCTTCTTTATGCATTGATGAATCAGAATCACATCTGACCATCATTCATCCATTCATTTATTCAACAAATATTCACTGAGCACCATGTGCCAGGTGGGCAATGATTCTTTGAGGAAAAACAAATGCAGACAAGTAGAAAGTCATCATTCTCAATATCTATTCTACTAAGAAAGAAAAAAAACAGTGTTTATATGAAAAATAGTGAAGGTGATTATGTAAGAAATTTCTTTATTGTATGTTAGTAACAGTTTGAATTAACTTCTCTTAAATTAATGATATCCCATGCTATAAATTAATATCTTGCAATCAGTATTGCATTATTTCGTGTGTGGTATTATTTATTTATGTTAAATATATCCAAGACATGAATTTAATTCCTTTTACTCAGTTCTTTAAATACTATATTTTTTGAAGTTTTATTAGGGTCATATGATGAAGTCTCATGTTCTACCAAAATGCTGCATTGATTTTACTTCATTTCTCATATGATATTTGTCCCAATTCTTAATATTATTCTAAGCAACATTAACCACAACAACAATAAAAACAACTAAGCTAACAAGTTATATGAGAAATTTGTAATCCACAGCACATATTTTCTTTGGATAGTTTTGGATTTCACAACATGAGAACATAAGCCTACAGGGAGCTAGAAAATATATTAGCCAAAGGATGATAAAACATTGTATTTTAGGTTTGTAAATTTCAAATCCTAATAGTGAAAAGGAAAACTGGATGCTATATAAGCTTAGCATGAGAGGTCAGCCATACATTTACTTTTATTTTATTGATTTTTCTTTCTTTTATTAGTACGTGTTTGTAGTACATGATGTTTACATTCCTTTTGTGGAGTTGGTACATGTACATAACCATCCCAATTCCTTTTTTCATTCTCTTTCCTTCTTCTCATTCCATCTCTTGATCTCCATTCCATTTTAGAAAGATCTATCTATTTACTTCTTATCATCTATCTCTTCTTTTGTTCTTTATTTATAATTTGAGTTTCTCATATAAAAGGAACCATGAAATATTTCAGCTTGTGTGTCTGGTTAATTTCATTAAGATCTCAAGGTGCATCTATTTTCCTACAAATGACTCAATTTAACTTTCTTTATGGCAGCATAATACTTCATTGTGTATAAATACCACATTTCCTTCATCCATTCATCTGTTGATGGACATATAGGCTGCTGCCAAGATTTAGGTATTATGAATCATGCTGCTTTAAACAAGAGTATACATGTACCAGTGTATTATCAGGTATTTAAATCTTTTGAGAAGCTACCTAGAAAGGAATAGCTGGGTCAAATGGAATTTCTAGTTTCAGATTTTTGAGGAATTTCCATACTGATTTCCAAAATGGTTATAGTAGCTTGCACTCTCACCAAAGTGTAGAATGGTTCCTTTTTTCCCCACAGCCATGCCAGCATTTGTTATTTGATATCTTGATGATAGTCATTCTTTCTGGGTAAGATAGAATTTCTGTGTTGTATTCATTGGGATTTCTCTAATAGCCATGATGTTGAGCATTTTTTCATGTATGTTACTGGTCTTTTGTGTTTCTTCTGTGAAGTGTCTATTTATTTACCCTGCCCATTTTTTTGATTGGGGCTTTTATTTTGGAGGGTCTAATTTTTTTGCACTCTTTATGTATTCTAGATGTCCTCTGCTGAGGTATATAGCTGGCCATTTTTTTTTCCCATTCTGTAGGTTTTCTCTTCACTCTGTTTGATATTACTCTATTTGTTGATTGTCAGTACTATTTCCTGTGCAATCAGGATTCTGTTCAGAAAGCCCTCGCCTATACCTATGATCAAGAGTTTTACCTATTTTGTCTTTCAATAGATTAAGTGTTTCTGTTTTAACATTTAGTTCTTTGATCCATTTTGATTTTAGTATAGTACATGGTGAAAGATATGAATCTAGACTCAATTTTCTGCATGTATATAAGCCAGTTTTTCCAACACTATTTATTAAAGAGGTTGTCTTTCCTTTAGTGTATGTCTTTGTCACAGATCAAATAGTTGAATGTAGTTGGAGTTGTTTCTGCATGCTCCATTTTTTCATTGATCCTCATGTCTATTTTTGTGCCAGTACTGTGCTCTACATATATACATATCTATATCTATCTCCAATCTCTATCTCTATCTATATATTTTCATATATATACATCTTAAAGCCTGGAATTGTAATGCCTCCTGCTTTGGTCTTTTTATAATAAATATCTTTTGCATATTATTTAATATCTTACCATTGTTTTTCTCAGAAATGTGAATAGTTGCTGAATGAGCATCTAATTTGGGGGGATTCCAGGTCTCAGCCTCCCTGGAGGAAAGTAAGCTGATAAGGCTGTTTTCCTTTGTCATGCCTTGATGGACTGTAGATGAAAGACAGCAACAGACTAGTCTGCGTGTCTTCTGTTTGTGTGGTGGACTGAGGGTGCACGTTCTGGCCCTACTTCTTTCTGTGAAGGTCCTGCCAAGGCATTTCTATGTTCATCCAATTCAGTCAAAGATGCCTCCTGAGACAGAAATTTATTTTCCAAACTAGATTAATCATTGACCTTTTACTGAATTGTAATTCTCTGTGACTATGGTGGTGAAGCTGTTGAAGAAAGGTTGCATGTCGGGATCCCTTTTGTCTCCTTACTCCCCCTTCATCTCTATTTTTAATCATCTATTCCTATGAACCCCCTTTTATCTCTTTTGAGAGTTCTTTTTCTTTCTGACTCATAAACCAGATTCAGACATGCCATTTTGAATAAAACTAAAATACTAGCTTTTTTACTGCTAAAACTATATTAGAATGTGAAGCTTGAATCTGAGGTCAAAATGAGGCTTCCTTCTACTTAACTCAGTTCTAGATCTTAGAACTCACCTGGCAGAAGCATGGTGCAATTTTCACACCCTGACATGAAACCACGAGAGAAAGGATATGTAAAAAGATGTAGTCCTACTGACTCCATAGAAAAGGCAGACCTTGCACTCTGACATGGATTCCTAAACATGTAGAAGACTCAGGTGGAACCAAGGAAATGACCTCACCTGGGGGTAGGGCTGTTTCCAGAGGCAACTGGAAGGAACAGACTGGACTATAAAGTTTAGCTGTTCCTTTCTTGAAGATAGAAAGGAGCTGGCAAGTTAGTGTAGTAGTGGAGAGGAGGTCTGAAGCCATCTTTCCATTTTTCTTGTGTGTGTGTTCTTTGCATTTCATGATGGCAAATACAAAGAAAAGAAAAATGGAGTGAATTTCTATATGATTTTCCTTAATTACCAATTTAGGTCAGACCCTCAAAATATACTATTGAAATTACAACTGTTCTGACTGCTCTTAACATTACTCACCAGAATAAATGTCCTTATAGAAATGATCACTTTACCCTCCCCATAGTTATTTGAGTATGATCCAAAATTCTATTTTGTCATGGCATTTTAGGTTCCTTCTAATCAAATCTATGATAAAATATTCAGTTAATTTTTATGGTACTCTTAAAGTCAAGTTTCGCTCCAATTTTAGCTACTCTTTCCAATTTCCCAAACATCTTTGTCTTCCTCTACCCTATTGTCTTCATTTTTTTCTGCTCTCTTTCTTGGAAACACCTTCTTTCATTTTCTTTATCTGGATAGCTCTTACTGACCCTTCCAAACTCAGCAGAGGCATAATCAGCTCCTGTTGGACACTTTTGTCACATTATTGCATAATATGCATCACTAAGGTGAGTCACGTTTATTCCATTGTTTCTCACAGAATTTTGTGCTTATTTGTTGGAAAAGCGAGCAGGTCTTCCATGTCTGCATATTTATTACTGAGTATTGTGCCTGGCAGAAGGGAAAAAATTAATATATGTTGTCAGCACCTCTCACATAACTTCCTTCCTTAAATGGAGCTATAGTTTTGAAATTTACTAAGCTCTATATGTGCAGTAGAATAAGAAATGCCTTGAGTCTGACAGAAGTAGATATGCAGAATACTTATAAAATTTTTGATGGGTTTAGCAATATTGGAAAAATACTTTTCTCACAAAATAATATTTTTTATTTTCCTGTTATCACCATTTAAAAAAAATACAAGTAAGCTGATTTTAATAAACTTTTACTAGTGTTTGTGAAATAGTTGCTAAATAGTAACAAAATCGTTTTGTTGTTTAAATTTTTGGACATTCATTTTTAATCATTTCCAAACCCTCATGAAAAGAGATGTTCCCAAGTGTCACTGGGAACTGGATATGTTACCAGTTAATCATATGCTGCATTTATTAGCAAAAATGAAGGACAGATTGTATGGGAAATAGACTCTGCTGTGCTAAATGATTCTGAAGGGAAATTACAACTTTTAATGAGGAGATGTGAAACATTTTACACAAATTTGCACAATCTGTGAGAGAGGATTAACCCAATTTGTCATATTCAGGTCGAAGTAGAAAGTTATTGCCTATTTAGCTTGTTAAATCTACCATTAAATCCACTAGAAAGAAGAGTTGAAAGGGTTTGGGGGATTCACACTTGTTTATCTTTGTGCTCAAATTTTCCAATCAGATAAAAATATTTGTATGGTGTGTAGTGTGATATGATTAACTGAGGATGACAAATGTATGAACTATAAAGATTGGAATTCTAATTTTAGGAAAAATCTTCACTACTTCACAGTTTTTTAATTTGTAAAGAACTTTTATGTTCATAAGAAAATAGCTTCATTCATTCATCTTTAATACATACATACTGAGTACTTATTTTGTTGTAGGTATTCTGTACATGAGAAAAATCATTATACTTCTATGTACATTTATATATGCATATTTATACATGTTTAAATCTGTGTTATATATGTTTATAGTTTATTTTTTCACCACCAGAGAATAGGGTAATTGTGGTGATATTATGCCTTTTTACAGTACATGTTCTCTCATATTATCACAATGTAACTGTTGAAATCAGGTCATTTATCATTGGTGCAATACTATTATTTAATCACAGGCCATATTCAATTACATGAATAATTTCCTTCATAGTTATTTTTCCCCAACCAATAATTCACTTGATAATGGATTAATAATGGATCAGTCCTGCCATGCATTGCTTTTAGATTTTACTCAGTTTTAGTCTAGAACAGTTATTAGTCTTAGTTATTAGACTATTTTGAATGATGTTTTTGAGGCGTATGGACTAGTTACTTTGTAGAATGACCCTCAGTTTGGATTAATCTGATAGTTTTTCATGATTATATTCAAGCTATCCATTCTTGCCAGAAATAAGATAGTGTCCTTAGGGCTGGGGATTTAGCTCAGTGGTTCCACTGCCTGCCTCGCAAACTAAGGACCGGAGTTCGATCCCTGGTACCAAAAAAAAAAAAAAAAAGATAGTGTCCTTAGCAAATCACATCAGGAGTCACATGATATTGATTTGGTTTGATGCTGGTGGTCATTAAAGTGATGTTAGCTAAGTTTCTCTATTGTAAAATTACAAGGATTGATCAAAATAATGATGAATATTTAAATAAAAAGTTTATTGTAATAAAAGATACATTGTCATTAATCCCTCTCAAAATTCTCCCACTTTCTTCGAATACACTTGTCCCATCATTCTAGCTACTTTCCAAAGTAGCTCTGAAAGCCTTTTTTCATGAGTGTCTTTAGGAGGTGTGATCAAAAATACAGATAATGCTGTTGCCCACTGCCATCCAGCAGAAAGGCAGTCTTGTAAAAACATTACAGTGTGGCTTCATCTACTTTATTCACCAGATCTGGTCTTGTGTGACTTTTGGCTCTTCATCAAAGTCAAAATGATGATGAAGAGCAAATGTTTTGAACTGATTCAGGACATGGAGGTAGCCACGACAGCACAACTAAAGACATGAAAGAAAACTTTTAGAATTGCTTTTCTTCCTTTTAATTTAATACATGATTTGCAGGAGATGCATTGAAACCATGTAAATATTGTTTCTTAACATTTCCAATAACTAACTTTAACATTTATTGATGTTTTTCTGTCTTTGTTATTTCTTCTACACTTATTAGAATAGCATTATATTCTAAAGAGGAGCTTTTTATTCTACTCTATTTGTTTATTGTCCCAGAATTTATTCCTTATCCAATTAGAACCCCTTACACTGGCACCTCCTTTTTATGTTCACATAATATTTTGAGTAGTTTCTCATGCCACACAATATTCTAAGCTAAATTTGTGTCCTTCTTTTCCACACCCTAGAATCATTCTTTCTCTAAGAAGATGGTAGAATGGTATCTAGAAACTGAAACCTAAATGCTAGTTTTGTTTGTTGTTAGTGATCTGTCTTTGTTCCTCTCAGCAGACAGAGCTAGGAAGTGAGTTTGAGTGGTGTGTGTGTGTGAGTGTGTAGATATATATGCAATTCTATACTTATGTCTGTGTATACTTAGTAAAAACCATATATTCATAATGGTGCCTCAAATGTCCAATGGAGACATTTTAAACTTCCCAATTTTCATAGTCATAACTCCTTTGTGATGGTTAATTTGGTCAACTTGGCCAAACTATGGTACTCAATTATTTGCACAAACACCAGTCTAGATGTTGCTATATCTTTGAGATGTGATTAACACTTGAATCAGTAGACTTTGAGTAAAGCAGGTTACCCTGTACAGTGTCATAGGCCTCATCCAATCAATTGAAGGCATTAAGAGAAAAAGATTGAAATGCCCCAAGGAAGAGGAAGTTCAATTCCAAATTGCCTTTTCAATCAAGACTGCACCATCAACTCTTCCCTGGGTCTTTCAGCCTCTCCAGCCCCCATAATTTTGTGTCAATTCCTTAAAATAAATATATCTTTATCTTCCTATATCTATCTATATCTATATCAATATCTATAACAATATCCACATCTATATGTATTTATATACCCACCATATTGGTTCTAGTTCTCTGGAAAAGATTAATACACCCTTCTGGCCTAGAATACCTAAAAGAATTTCAGACTTGCTAACCCACACTACTAGGAAAGCTGATTTTATAACTAGAGTTCAATATTTGTTTATAGAATTTTAGAAGAACTATAGACTGTAAGTTGCACAAATCTTAAGTATGCACACATTGATGTAAAACATGCAGACCTGTCAAGACAGGATATTTCTATTGCCCTAGAAAGTTTCTGGAAGCCCTTTCTGAGTCAAAAGTCTTGTCACTCATGTGACTAGTTTTTTTTCAGATTTCATTCAGCTTAGATTATCTTTTGCTCTTCTAGCATTTCTTATATATGTAGCCTTTCATATTTAACTTATGTAGCATGACAAAATATCTATACAATTCATTCATATTTATAATCAATACTTATTTCTGTTTTGTTGCTATATAGTATTCTACTCTGAATATATTGTGATTTCTTTATCCATTTTCATGTTAATGGACATTTAAGTTTTTCCATTTAGGGGCTGTAATGAAAAAG
This sequence comes from Heterocephalus glaber, assembly GCF_000247695.1. The sequence continues at coordinate 265,174 of NW_004624920.1, forward strand.
GCTTTTATGAATGTTTGTATAGAAGTCTGTGTGGACAGATGTTTTCATTTCTTGTCAATAAATATCTAGGACTGGAAATGCTGAGCTGTAGTGGAGTGGATATTTAACTTTATGGAGGTTGAATCATTCACATTCTCTTCAGCAAAGTATGAGAGTTCCAGCTGTATCTTCATCAGCTGTACCATATGATATTTTCAGTGTAATTTTAGCTGTTCTCATAGCTGCAAAATGGTATCTTATTGTAGCTTTGAGTATCTTGAGGATTAATAATACCAAACATATTTTTCATGTGCCTATTAGCTCTTTTACCTCTTTATTCACATTTTTAATCATTTAAAAATTGAATTATCTTTTTATTGTTGGGTCTATTATTGGAATTCTTAGTATGTTCTGGAGAAAGGTCCTTAATCAGATATGTTTTGTGAATATTTTCTCTCAGTAGTGGTTGTCTATTCATTTTCTTCATAAAGTCTCTTGATGAATGACTTTTTATGAAGATTCATATCTCAACATTTTCCTTTATTGTTGATATTTTCAATGTCCAGTTTAAATCTTCCTATTCTCATGTCTATTTCCCCATCTTTACTTCCAAAAGCATTACATTTTAGGATTTTCACTGAGACCCGTGATCTGTGTCACACACATTTTTATGTATGGTGTAAACAGGAGTTGAGAGTATCTTTCCCCATATTATTGTATGGAATTGTTTCTCCTTCATTGGTTAAAAGATTTTCCTTCATTTCTTTATTCTTTAGCTATTTTATAAAAAATTAATCAACTATCTCAGTATGTGTCTGTTTCTGGTCTTTATTCTCCATCTGTCTATATTTGTACCAATACCAAGCATTATTGTCAGAATAGGTTTACAATAAACTTTGAGTTGAGGAAGTAAGTATAAACCCTCTGAATTTATTCCCTACAAGATCATTTTGCTATACATTTCCATGTATATTTTGAAGGAATTTATTAAGGTATATAAAAATCCACCCTGTGTTATTATTGCGTCTATAGTAAATCTATAAAGTCAGTTTGAGAAAGATGTCCTAATAATATTGTGTCTTTTCCTTTATTTAGGTCTGTAATTTCAGAAATGCTTTGTAGCTTTAAATAATATTTATATACTGTTAAATTTATTCTCAATCATTTTGTTTTACAAGCTGTTAGACAAGAGTATTTAAGTTTTGTTTTCTAAACATTTGCTCTTGGTATATAGGAATATGTATATGTTTTCTAAGTGAATCTGGTATCATGTATTTCTGTTAATTTACTTTTTAGTGCCCTTTCAAACTCTTAAGTATTTTCATGTTATCTTCAGATTGAGACTTTTACTTCTTTTTTCCAATATCAAGGCCTTTAAATTTTTTGATATAATGTGCTTATAATGCTTACTTATTTTACTTGTAATGTCTATAGGAGCTGTAGAAGACAGAACTGCTCGTTCATTCTGATGTTGCTAATGTTCCTCTCTCCCTCGCTCCCTCTCTTACTTTCTCTCTCTCTCTCCCACTAATCATTAAGAGGTCCATATCATTTTTTGAACAAGCCTAAGTTTGGCCTTATGAACTTTTTTCATACTTTGTTTTCTGTTTCATGTAATCTTCTCCTACCTTTCTTCTAGTTACGTGGGTATAATTTGCTTATTCTAATTTCTGTAGGGATATAACTAGATAACTGATTTTAAACATTTTTTTATAAAATAAGCACTTAAATATGTTAATTTGTTTTCTGAACACTGACATAGCATTACCTCACATTTATAAACACATATACACACAATTTTTCCATTGTCATTCCATTAAAATATTTTGTACTTTCCCCTGTGATTTATTTTTTGATTTGTAAATGTTTAGAAGCTTGTTGATCAAATTCTAAATTTACCAGTTGTTTTATTAATACTTTCCAGAAATTTTTGTTGGATCAGAGTATATGATAAACTTTTTGGATTAGAGGATATGATGTGTAAAATTCTTTTTTTTGTTTTGCTTAAATTCTTTTATTGGTATATTTTAGGTATACAATACATTTACATTTATCATTGGGTGCTTGCACCTGTACATGATGTATCTTGGTTCTTATTTTTTCTCCATTACCTGTGTGCCCTTCACCCTTCCACCCTTCCATATTTACATATTTCGTTTCCAATTCTTATATTTAAAATTTATAGGAATTTTATGGTGTGCTGGAGATATAGCTTTGTAATAGAGTACATGCTTAGCATCCATGAGACCCTGGATTCAATATTAGCACCAAAAACAATGAAAAAAGAATTATTTTTATTTTGTAGCTCAACACATTTATATCTTCATGAATATTTTTTATGTACTTGAAAAGTATTCTGTAGGTATAAAAATGTATATGTATAAAAATGTCATTATGTAAAAGTGGTAGATCCCAATATTTTATATCCTTATCATTTTGAGGGGTGTGTCATTGCCTAGTAAGTTACTAAAGAACTATTTTTAAATATTTCAGCATTTATTTATTTATTTATTTATCCTGTACTGGGGATCAAACTCAGGACCTTACGTTTGCAAGGCAGGCACGGTGCCACTGTGCTAAATCCCAGACCTTCAGCACATTTATAAAGACTTCCATTACTGTGGATTTGTCTATTCTCTGGCTTATGGTTTTCTCAACCATGACAGTTTAAAAATGTACCTAGTGAAAATGTATGATAGCTTCTAACATTGTTCAAACAGTAAAGACTATAGATAATAATTACAAGCGTAAAATAGAAATGAAATGCTTCATGAATATGCCAGTTAGTGTTTCTTTTTTCACTCATATCAAACCTTTTTATAACCTAGATTGTAGTCAGGGGATGTGGTAGATACAGACAACACACATATTCCCTGCCCTGAAAAATGTTCTTCTGCAGACAGATAAGTAAAATCTGTAAACTTTTAAAGATAGTGTACAGTAAAGCAAATAATCTTTCTAAAACATAATAATTACATGTTCTTTATTTAAACAAATCTCAATTTATTCTAAAGCCACAAATTGTATTTTGACATTATATATCTGGCAGAATAAGAAATGTCTTAGTTTGAGGAACATACCGTTGAACTTATCACCACTGAGCTTCAGTACAGACTCCATCACTGTTTGACCTTGAGTAGTTGTCCAACTGAGTCTTGTTTTATCAAATGTAAAAAGAAAAAAACATTAAAACAGATGTAAAGTCATTTCTAAAATTTAAATAAGAGGAGAATGGATAAAAGATCTCCGTAAAATGATACAAGGGATAAGACATTATTAATAACTCTAATGCAGGATACTCCATGATAGATACAGTTCACAGCATGTTAACTAATTTATGTTTATAATATGTTGCTTATCACTTAATTCTCCTTATTTTGATTCTGAAACAACAGCAATTTCAATGATATATGCAGACAAGATATGTACTATGTTGGCGTGATTAGAACTTGACCAAATTGCTGATTAATTTAGCAGTTGGTTTGCTCAGAGCTTAGTCATCTAGAGCCAGGAGAAATATTAGGAGTAATATATTTCTGGCCCTTTAGTATCTAATAATGAGCCAGGAACTTAAATCACTTAAGTGACTCACCAAAATTTGTATAGTTGGGTAATGCAATGGTTAGATGATAGGTAAGGGTAGGTATGAACCATGTTTAGTCTCTAACACCAATGGGATTTTTAATTCATGATTCTGCCTTTTTGCTTTGTCAGTAGTTAGGAAATGTCATAATAATACTATAACTTCTGTAACAAGTCTAAAACTCAGTTTCAAGAAAGTCTACTTTCCTATTAAGTATTCCATAAAAAGGATACAAATGGGTTTGAAGAGCTGCTTGAAAATATACTAATAGAAATGGAATGATGTGTCAAAATATTCCATCTCCACATAAAATGAAATAGTAATGATCTTAGATGTTTTGAACAAAATTTTTCAATTTTATTGGAAACGTGTAGATAAGGGATAATTTAGATACATTGTTATAAATTTATAGCTCAATTTGGATCTACCACCATCATTTTATCTCAAATTTTATAGACCTCAATTGAACCCAGTTATTGTCTTTTATGTTAGAAACTTTATGATCTCTTACATTTTTCTTTCTCCTTAACTCTTACTTTTGGTTCCTAAGGCTTTATTTTCCCTTTGCCTGTAGCTTACTGTCAACTCTCAGGTCTACATTGTGTAGGTCATGGCATTCCATCATCTTTTGGATTATTTGGGCATTATTCGTATTGGCTGTCAGTATTTTTCCATGAGAAAAATTTCCCTAAAATTTTGCTTCCACCACTTCTCTTAAATATTCATGCTTTTCTAATGTCAACTGTTTTTGTCTCTGGATAACTGATGCCAGTCTTATCTGTCCAGTGCAATTTCTGTTATTTTCCCATATACTGTATGTATTCCCTCTAATTCTTCTCTGTTTGAACTATGGCTACCAGATACAGTGAGGCTTTGACCATGGAATAATTTCTGATGGTTGGCAATGTCCTATCTCCAGCACTTTCTTCTCTGCTTGATCCCTTCCCCATGCATGTGTGAATTTCCTTAGCTGCTTACAGCAACCTTCAAGAAATAGGGTTAGAAATCAGTTCAGTATGTCCAAATTATCTATCCTTGGTAGTATGAATGATTCTGATGTGTTTTCAACATGGTGCCTGTCCCATGTTCAATAATGTCTCCTCAAAGACCTTCACGTCCTAACCCCTAGACCTGTGACTATATTACCTTACATGGGAAGAGAGACTTTGATGTTGCAATTAAATTAAGGACCTTGAGATGTGGATAATGTTCTATATTCCTGGGATCTCCAATTTCCTAGGGTCTCCATTGCACCTTCACTTTCACTCTCACAGCTTCATGCATTGCTTCCATCCTGTCACACCACAGTTTTGCTTGGCCTTACAGAACTTCTTCTGGGATTCTAGATAAATGGAGTCTCGGTTGATGCCTCCATAACTCCATAGTTCTTACATTCTGCACACCTGAAAAACTAGTACTGTGTGTATGATGCCAAGGTCTATTCCAAGCTCAAGCAGTAGCCTGGCCCTCTTAGACCATAGCTACAGAAGCCTCTGAGTGCCTTGGTTGCTGAACTCAGGGGTATATAGTACTTTCCTTGCTGGCCCTAAAAGAGCAGAGCAGCTTAGGACTCTTCTCAAAGCAAATCTTTCAAAGGAGTTTACTCTCTTATACTCTTGAGCCTATGATGGGTAGGGACTGGCCAATTGCTGAGATGCCTTCAAGTCATCTTTTATATTGTCCTGATTCAAAGTACTTGACTTCTTTTTAATGTTTATTTTTTTTAGCAACCAAGATCTCTTTACTCTCCATGACCACAAATTTACAAGTGCTTTGAGCCAAGATGCAAATTTTTCAAATCATCTTTTGGCTCTGTCTTTTGCCTATGATTCTCATTGTGGATCTGGCTAAAAGTAGTCAAAATTACTCAAGCCACAGAACATTGGGCTCCTTGAAATTTTCTCCACCAGGTAAATTAGTCTGCCATTTTAAATTCAGCTTCACACAAAGTGTTAATACGTAGGTAAAATGTAGAAAAATTTTTGTGGGAATGAAACACTTATGGCCTCTAGTCTAGTTCCCCTTATTCTCATTGGAAACCTCATGTGCCTTTATTGTCAACATTCCTGTCAGCATTTTGGTCTTCTGAGCTCCAACTGGAATCTCCCATCAATTTGCACTTACAGCAGTCTAAGTCTCTTCTACTCATATCTCTAAGCTTTTTCAAATTCCTCCAACAAACAAGTCCCAAAGGCTTGTCAGGTACAGTCACAGAAATGACCCCATTTTTGGTACCAATTTTCTGTATGGGTTGATTTTCTGTCAGTGATGTCCACAATTTGAAGGAGAGGTTTGTTTTGGCTTATAGTTTTCAGAGGCTTTAGCTCATGGTTGCTTGATCTCAAGGCACAAAGGGATGATGGAGGAATGTTGCTCACTCTGTGGCAGACAGAAATCAGAGAGAGAGAGAGAGAGAGAGAGCAAGAGAGAGAGAGCAAGAGAGAGAGAGAGAGAGAGAGAGAGAGAGAATGAGAGAGGGGGGGAGCACAAACAAGCAGGAACAAGAATACACCCTTCCAGGTCACATTCTAAGTAATCTTTTTATAACCAGACCTTCCTTCTGAACACAGGAAACTTTTGGGGGACAACTTATATGTAAACTGTAATATTTATATAATAAAATAAAGGGACAGGAGGATTACAGGTCAATTTATCGGAGTATGGGTTTTGAAATTGCGTGGAGAGTGGTGCTGTTTGTGCTATGAGAAACACTGGAAGAAGACAAGCTTAATGTTCAAGAGGGGAATGTGTTAAACACTGGATGAGAAAGGAGTTATTTATCTTTTGAACTGCTGATTTGGAGGTATTTTTGAGACATTCAAGTGGGCATGCCAAACTGACAATGGGTTATCAGGGATCTAAATATCAGGAAGAAGTGCTGGCAGGATGTATAAGTGAAATATGAGTCATACACATGTAGGTGTTAATTGAAGTTCTTAAAAATTAAACCATGGAGGGTCAGGGATTTTGCTCAGTGGTTCCAGTGCCTGTCTTGAAAGCACAAGGTCCCAAGTTTGATCCCCAGTACCCCCCCCCCAAAAATTGAACTATGGCACAATAAAATGTTAGTGGGTTTATTTGAGCAAACAACAATTCAAAGATTGGGAAATTTCAAACCAGAATTGGTAAGAGAGCCTAACTGAGGAAATACAAGTAGGGGATTTTTATAGGATGGTTTAGAATTAAAACAAGAAGATATTGACTTGTCACAATTATTCAGTTGCCTTATCTGGTCTATCCCATTGGAAAGTCCTCAGTTATATAAGTTTATTGGCTGCTTCAGGTCAATTGAACTTTGGTTCTACTTTTCAAAAAACTATGCATGTATAAAAAGAGCTCCAGTTAATTTTGACTCATGTTGCCAATTAAGCAAAGTTATAGTAACTTAGGAGGGCCAAATTTACTTGTTCAGGCATTTTTTTAGCCTGGTCTCTAATTTACTTTAACAAAGTCATGGATATAGATGAGCTAGCTAAGAAGGTACAGAGCTCAAAAAAAAAATTAGCATGGAGTTCTAGGAGTATCAATATCTCAAATAGCACAAGGCTAAGCATTTGCTCTATATGCTGAAGTACCCAGTGTGACCCATCACTTGACAAGGTTGCAGTGAAATAGGTATCTTCAAAGAAAATTAGGAAGGGTTAGGAAAGAGACTGAGGACTCAAAGCAATTTTCTGATCATAAAATGGTAATTTTTAATTGCTCAGTTACTGATTTTGGGAGGTAGGGCTCTTGAATTTTTATATTAACCAATGAAAACAAGAATGAAAAGCTTGGTAACTTAGTATTATCCATTCCTTTTAGAGGAAATACTGGGTTTAATGTCTGAATACCATTTTTCCAATAGTGAGTTTGTAACTCTTCTCTATGTTAAACTTGAGTGTTCCAAAGTCATCAAACATTCACTAGCTTTTTCTTTGTAGTTACCAAACCTCCCTGTGGTTTTGAAACATGTGGGAAGCTTTTTAAAGGAGTAGGTTTCTGTAATCCACTCAAATGTTTACGTTTTAGGGCCTGAGGGGTGAGGACTACAGATGTGGAGTTGAACTCCCTATGTGGCAAAGTAGGTGGTTACATGGTTATGGGAAGTGGGTGGTATGCTATACCTTGTGGTGCCCATGTGAATAAGAAATGTTCTTAGCTATAAATGTCTCTAATTTCTCATTTTTTATGGCTGAGTAGTACTCCATTTTATTAAAAAAACACATTTTCTTTATCCAGTCTCCAGTTGATGGGCATTTGGGCTGTTTCCAAGTTTTAGCTATCACAAACTGTGCTGCTATGAACATGGACACACATATACCACTGTGGTATGATTCTTTTAATTCTTTGGGGAAGATCCCCAGAAATGAAATAGCAGGGTCAAATGGGACTTCCAGTTCTAGTTCTTTGAGGTATCTCCATACTGATTTCCACAGTG
>NW_004624920.1:291365-313262 GCF_000247695.1 Heterocephalus glaber
AATTTAATCAATTAAAATCAATAAATTAAACATCAACTGAAGATTTTAAAAAATGAGTTATGGTTAAAAAAATGAGTTATGGTGATTGAGATTATTTAGGGTAAACAGAGATTAGGATAAGTCTGCTTGTGTGGCAGCCAATCCCTCCAGCATTTTTCAGAAAATTGGACTTATATTTCCATAGATTGTGCTTATTTATATTATCATTGCAACTTGAGACATAAATACAATCTAGTGTAATTCATAATCCCTTAAAAAGTACTCAAAGGCCCTGTCTTCCTTATAACAACAGGAAAATTATTTCCTTGTGTAATTATAGGTAATATATCAGATTGATCTGACTTACCTAAGCTAAATTTTTGTTCCTTCTTGAAACCAAGAAATATGTATTTTTATAGCTATTATTTTAGTGAACAATTCACTTGGTCCAGATATTACATGTCTGTTCTGTGAGACAAATGATAAATCTATAGTTTCAGAGCTTCCAAGTCTTTGAGACACATATGGAAATTTCTTATTTTCCATCTCAAAGCAGAGTTCAGATCTCCTGGGAATGTCATTTCTCCTGTTTACTAGCTTAATCTTTTCCAGATTAAAAATGATTAATGACACTTTCATACTACTTCTCCCTTTGTCCTTATGTCCAGTCACTTGGTGCTATTAAGAGGTGATGTGTCATATGCTTGCTCTTTCCTCCCATTCTGCTGTATGAACGCCTTGTCACCTAAGGCTGTCACCTCCTGCCACCATTGCCTCTACTTTGTGCCTACACTCAGATACCACACTTCTGCTCTAGGGCTCTGAGGGACTTCTTACTTTCTAAAGAAAATTTTCAAATTTCAAATTCATTCATGTTATCATTTGTGTCTATCCTCTCCTTTAAACTGTTCTCACACATGCCTCTATTCTGCCCAAGTGGAAACTCGTGTGCCTATTCTTGCTATGTGCTTTTGCTTCTGGGACACCATTCTGCTCTCTCTCCCAAACCTCCATTCAGGATGTTGATATCCATCCAGGATTTGGATCCAATTCAAGGTTACCTTTTCTAAGAAGCCTTCCTAGACTTCCCTAACTCAGATTGATACATCTTTCTGAAATTCTTCCTTTCTTTAAAGAAAAAAAAAACTTATTGTCTATGGCCTGAATTATTTGCCACAAAACACTATCCTGGATGCATTACATACATATCAGCAGATTGTCACAATCTGTGGAAATGGAGGCTTAGGAAGATTAAGTTATTTTCAAATCAGGATTCAGCTGAAGTGGGTGATTCTGACACCAAAGTTCATATTCTTTTTTAGACCTTAGCCAACCACCTCCAAAATAGTAAATGGAGGGCAATGACTGTGTCTTTGATTTAGAACTTCCACTTATCATTCATTTGTCCAGTTCATTTTAACAAACAAGTATTGTGTAGTAGACCTTAGTGCATATGCATTGAGGGATTAAAATGATGATGATGATGATGATGATGATGACGACGACGACGACAACGATGACAATAGGAGTAGTGGACAGTGCTTACATAGTAATTATTGTGTGCCAGGCACAGCTCTAAATATTTACACGTGTAATCTAATTTATTTTTCACCACAAGACTGTGAGGAAAGGTATGGTGCTATCCCCTTTATACATGAGAAAACTGAGCTACAGTGTTGTGGAAGGACTTACTCAAGAGCATGCTAGCTAGTTATGGCAGCATTGGATTTGAAACCAGGAGTCTGGCTCCTAAACACAATGCTCCATTCTTCCTCAAAGAATGTCTAAACTCTTCCTCCAGGTGATAGATCAGATATGTGTCATCAACTTATTCTTATATCTATCATCTCTGAATAAGTATTTAGGACTATCAGTACTATGTATGAATGCTTTATTACTTATGTATTAAAATTTGAATTTAGGACCTTAATTTTCCATATACTTTAAATAAATAATTGAAACATCTGATTTCCTCTCAATCCATAAAATAAAACTTCAGAGTTAATTTCAACTTAAATCTTCCTAAGGCATAATTTATCCCACATCCCTACCTAAGTCTGAGAAAACTATTAATGAATTAACAGTTTCCCTTAAATTGGCAAAATCAACAAATAATCACTTCCAGATTAGGGCTCTGCTTGACCTTCATTAGGTTCCATGTCCATTTCCAGATCACCACTGCATTCAGGGGTGAAGGACATTAGGTAAGCAGGCCTGGTTCAAACCAGGGGCTCCTCATGCTGGGTCTGAGTGTGTGCGGATGGTGGTGGTGTTGGTAGGTGTCAGTATCTGCAGTTTATAGTAAACTAAAAGGATTTGGGAGAATGTATGCATAAAATTGAAGCCGAAGATTAATATTTTGTGTTCTCTTTGAAATATTTTAACAATTATTGTGTGTCAATTAGAAATAATGCTGAAAAGGAAAACTTTGGACACGTTTTAGTGGCAGTGGGTGGATATCACAAAGTGTCTAAACATAAATACTGATTTATTATAAAAATGCCTACTCAGTCACAGTCATATAACTTATTGCTCAAGTTGATAATTAGACTAAATAATTTTCCTCCTCCAGCAGACATGCTTGGGGATGCACCATTGATTACCACAGGGAAAATTAAAACTAAAAATTTCTCCTAACAGTTAATCTTACTCTAATTTATAGAAGAAAATGTAAATCTGTGGACCATTACTTATAGCAAAGAAAAATGTTTAATATTTAGTCATGCATATCTTTTCATAGAAATTTATTTTTTCACTGACATGTCTTTCAGACAGCAAGAAAACCTAAAACTATTTTCGAGGAGGAGAATAATTTCAGATTATTATGACTATAATTATTATTATTATTATTATTATAGCTTCATATGCATAAATTGCTTTTTAAAATGAACTCTTCTTTATAACACTTCTTTATCAGTACATAACTGGTCATGAAAAGAGAGGGAAAGAATTGGTTGGCATCTGTGCTGGTAAATATTGATTTTCAAGTTGATTAAATTAATAGACTCTTGCAGAGTCTCCTAATAGTCCATTGATGAGCTCATAGTTGAGTGGGCTATTAGGAGATGGGTCTACTTGGATGAAGTGAGTCATGAGGAATAACCTTGGGGACTATATCTAGTCTCTGGCCCCTTCCTCTTGGGCAGTTCTGCAATCTGCTTCCCGGATAGCTTTCCTCCACCAAGCCCTTCTTCACAAAGTTTCTGCCGTGAAGCCAGATAATCATGGACTGAAACCTCTGAAACCATGAGCCAAAATTAAACTTCTCCTCCTTTAAATTCTATTCTAGACAATTATGAGTGGAGATAGGATTTGGCAGTTATTTATTTATTTATTTATTTATTGGTACCAGGGATCGAACTCAGTACCTTGCACTTGTGAGGCAGGCAGCAGAAACACTGAGCTAAATCCCTGGCCCTTGGCAGATTTTTAAATAGTCCTTTTTATACAGTGCTTGTATCAAATGAATATCATGAATAACCAACTTGGAATGTTTTGAGATAATCACAATGAGATAAATGCAGCATGACCTTAACCTAAGGAGGGAGAGAGAGAGAGAGAGAGAGAGAGAGAGAGAGAGAGAGAATAGGAAATTAGAAGGTAGATTACTTTTGGAGAAAAAGAAAGAAATCCAGAGGAAGGTAATGGCATGATGAAGTCATCTTGAATGAATATACCAAATTCTAAATGAACCTCATCCTTTTGTGTTACAAACAAGCACAAAAAGAAAGGAAGAAGAAAAATAAGTTAAGTAGAAAATTAGATCATGTAAAGAAACTAAAACTTTCCATTACTGTTTTTTTGGTCAGAACAGGAAAATTTCCATGAAAAATGACCTTCAGCCATGGCCAGAAGGATGCTAGCAAACCAGACTCTGAAAACCCAGACTTTCCTGGAGAAATCATTAACCCACATAATTTCAGTCAGGTGTAAGACAAATGGAGAGCCTCACTTTGTTGAAAGCATATATCTGGATTGTCTGACAAGGAAAAAAGTTATCCTTTTGGAGCTAAAATTTAGAAAGGAGTTGAGTCCAAGCCACCTACATCCAGAAGAAAAATGAATTCTTCTGACTTAGGTCTGTGGGTCTTATTTGGTCTTGTTGCTTTAACTGCCACCTTAGTGGACTTATTTTTTTTTTTAATTCATTGAGATTATTGGTACATTTTAGGTATACAATACAGTTACATTCATCATTGGGAATTTGCACCTTTACATAATATATCTTGGTTCTTATTTTTCCCCATTCACCTGTTCTCCCTTCAACTCCTCCACCCCTCTCTATTTACAAAGACTTTGTTTCCATTTTTTCTTTTCTCATATTTATTCCTTTCCCCTACCCCTCCTACTTCCCCCTACCATTCCCCTTTAGACCTTTTTTCTTTTCCCTATTTCACATTATCTGTTATACAATTTGATCCTTATTTACACTTTCAGTTTCTCACACCAGAGAAATTATTCGGTACTTACACATGTGTGTCCTATTTATTTCACTTAAGAGTATGTGTAGACTGGTGCAACCACTGCAGAAATCAGTATGGAGATCCCTCAAAAACTAGGATTAGAGGTCCCATTTGACCCAGATATTCCCCTGCTGGGTATCTTCCCCAAAGAATTCAAAAAATCATACCACAATGCTATATGCACACCCATGTTTATAGCGGCACAGTTTGTAATACCTAAAACTTGGAAACAGCCCAATTGCCCATTAACTGGTGACTAAATAAAGAATATTTTTTTTCATGAAGTGGAGTGCTACTCAACCACAAAGAACGAGAAACTAGAGACATTTATAGCTAAATGGATGCACATTGAAGCCATACTCTTAGTGGACTTATTTTAATAACATTTTTTCATTCACTTTGATAGAACTTTATTGATGAATGGAAAAGAGTACCATGAATTTATTCAATTCACTGAATCCTATTAAGAATTATTCTAAAACAGTAAGTGGTTTCACAAAGTATACATTTCAGTGTGGAGCAGTAGAAAAAAATGGCGCACATACAAACACAATATCTCAACTGGTGATCAGTGATGAAGAATCAGTGATAAGTGTAAAGAGATGACGAATGAGAGACTGAGAGATTGAGATTGAAGTTATGACCTTTTATATAGCACGATCTGATGAGGTGAGACACATTAAACCTGGGTGCAGAATGTGTCATCCAGAGGAGCCAGGGCAGTGGTGACGAGACTGGACAAGTGTGTGGGGGTTTGAAAAGCAGCAAGGAGGCCAACCTGACTACTGGAATAAACAAAGGACAAGGAAGAGAAGGTGATATCTGGGCAGTAGCAAGTGAGGAGGTTGTGCAGGATGTTTTAGGCTGCATATGGACTTCTGAACTAACTCAGTATAAAACAGAAAGGTGTTGGGGGAGAGAATGATCAGGAAAGGGTCTGATATGGGCTCCTCAAAGATCTCTATGAGATGGGCATGGGGAAGGCAGAAGGTGAGTGAACATCTGGCAGCTGTTGCAGTCATCCAAATAAAAAAGAAGGATTAATGCTGGAATGGAGAGTTGTTGAATTCTGAGAATACTGTAGAGATAGAGCAAGATTTCCTTAAGAATTGGATACAGAATGTGAAAGAAAGAGAAGTCATGATGACTCCAAGCTTTTGGTCTGAGATATGGAGTCACCATTTGCTGATCTAAAGAGAGAAAGGGTATGGGGGGAAATTATTAGAAATTAAGAGTGCATTTTGAATATATTGAGTTTATACACACTCACATGCAGATATAGGCTCTCATTTCAATAAAAGGGCTGGAGTAGGTAGCTGGATACATAAGTCTGCAAGTTCAGGGAAGAGGTCCCACTGAAAGGAGAGCTATTAGTCAATAGGTGATCGTTGAGGGCTGAGACTAGGTTAGGTCACCCATAGACCACAGAGCATGACCATCAGATAATCATAGCCCGTAAGTAAAAAAGCATGGAAGGAATGTGGTGTCTTGTACTGCTTTTAAATTATTTATACCACATCAAGGATGTATTCAATCTTACTCATGTGTTAATTCATTCACTCCTATTTATTTATTCATTAATTTATCATTAATAAGAGGCATAAAAAGGTTTATTAGGCATAATTTTAAAAATACACACAAAGAATAAAATGTTGGCCCTCAAGAGAGAGGGGCCTCATTCACATTTATTTAAAAAATACATATTTAGTGCCCAGGCAAACCTTGTGCCAGGTACTAAGAATACAGTGAGGATAATTTCGAGACAGAGCCAAGATAACTGAAGAGAGATACTGTGAGTTTTCTTTGCCACAGAGAAGAGTCAGGGCAGCAAAAGATAAGCTGCATTTTGAGGAGAGTGAATTAGAGAAAACTTAAAAATTTGTAAAGAAGTGACAGAGTTGGAAAGGCAACCTAGGGAAAAGAAAAAAGGAATTTTCCACTTTAACTATGGTCCTCTGGCCAGGGATGCAGGGTAGGGAACCAGCACTCCTAGCATAAGATCAGTGGGGAAGTTCCAGAAACTCTGATCATAGGAGCATACTCACAGTCCTAACTGCAAGAGCCTTCCACATTACTTACAAGCTTTTCAATCCATTCAATCCATTCTGAGGAGCTGGCTGGATTGAAAGGGACTGCTCTGTTCTAAAGATGGTATTAACTTTGAATTTCCTCTAAACTCCAGAACTCAGACTACTACCACATCCACTGCTGGATACTATCTTGATTTATGGCCTGCCAGCCAAATTCTTGACCTGAGAAGCTTTGGACCATTAGATGATTTTCTAAAAGAAAGATAGCGTCTTGTAGCTTCAGGACCACTAGCTGCCATCACCATAAGCCCAAATCCTAGCTGATTTTGATGTAGCAAAGATGTCCTCAGCCCACAAACTTCAGACAGCAGTCCCAGCTTCACCTGCTCTTCTCCACTGTGTGCTTGAGGAAGTTCTCAGTCAAGCCTTGTAGCTCCAGGAATACAGTAACCAATGGCCCCAACTCCTGCTGACATCTGCACTCATTTGGGGAAAACTAAGGAAGGTCTCCTTCCCAATCCATGGCCTTAGGACTTTAGATGCATGTAAAAACTTTCCAGTACTAAATTTTATCTGGAAAGGGCCCATCTGTGTTCTTCAGCTGCAGGACTACAACTATTGATGCCACAAGCCTGATCCCCAGGAGAGCTTTCCCTACATGATGTGTGGACATTTCTACTTATGTTATACAGCTCCAAAACCTTAGATATCAAAACCATAAGCTCAAGCACAACCTATGTCCACCTATGGGTGCTCCCTCATGTCCTACACCATCAGAGGCATAAATACCAGTGCCACAGACTACAATGTTACTTTCACATGCCCTGAAAGACCTAAGGAACATATCTAGAGCCCATAGACTTTGGACCACGGCACTGGTGTCAAAAGCCCTGGTACTACTAGTGCATGTCCCCCAAGACCTGAGAAGGTATCATTTGGATCCCAAAGCACATAAAAAGCTAACAATCTTACAAGCCCCACTACCAATTATAATCATAGCATGGAACTTGGGAAAGTCCTTTTTGTGTTCCAAAACCTCAAGTCCATGATTGTTTGTGCCACCAAACCCAACACTACCTTTGTTCATCCATCAGGACCTAGAAAAGTCCTGTCCCATAATTCTGTGGCTGTTGGCACCACAGACTCAGACACCTCCCACATTATTCCTGCACATTCTAGAGAAGATTTTATTCACATCTTTGATTCAGGAATCATGACAGGTACAATCTTTGACATCACTCATGTTTTCCCTAAGATACCTGGGGACAGTCCTCTCCACATCACATACCACCAAAGCTACAGCAGTTGCCCATTTAAAACTGAGTCATTAGGCTTTGATGCCATAGAATTTGAAGATATGTACCCTTGGAAACCTGCATCCACTGCAAAGTCATACAATTACCTCCATGAACCACTGTAGTCTAGATTAAGGCCTTATAGACTCCTGAAATCAACCAAGGTGTAAATAAATTACACAGGAACTATGCATTTGAGCTCCCCTATCACCATCTCCAAAGCACCTACCCAACTGATATGCCATATCTGATCTAAATTAAAAAATTTTTTCTTACAAAAGCTACTTTATAATCTTGGAAGAAACAAATGTTACACTAGATTTGCAGACAAAATGTAAAGACACAAAAAACTTCCAAAAGATAAAAGTAATTATCTAGAAAGATATCTCAATTTGAAGTAAATCTATGAAATGCATGAAAGGAATTTAAAATAATGATCCAAAGGAAACTCAGGGAAATAGAAGAGTATACAGAAGGACAATACAAAGAAAACAAGTTTGGGAGATAAATGATAAATTAAACAAAGAGAAAGAATATAAAAGAACCAATCAGAAATCTTTTTTGTATTTTAGTGATTGGTTATTTTTTTAAAACTTGGAAATTCATAAACTAAAATGATCACATTCCTCCTTTCCCTTCTCTGGGTAATGGCATCATTTTAATAAGCAATGCTGGGGTGACAGAATGTAACCTTTATCATGAGGACACTCTTGTACAACCAGAATACAAAGGGCTTACAAAGTATGCAGTCTGAGTCAAGCTAACAATTCCTTTGCTTTGTTTTAGCAGTTTTGCTTACTGATGAATGGGCTTCTAGATCTAAGTTATTATTAGTTTGCCATTCCTTGTAATCTGATACCAAAACATATAAAAATAATAACTTTAAACAATATTCAAACCCATATTTTATTGGCTTTAATTACACACTTTGGTGTTTACAAAGTTAAAGGTTAAATGAAAAGTCTCTATTGTATTAAAAAAAAATAACTACAGCCTGAATTAAAGTGTACTGGGGCAAGCACATCTCCAGCAGCTGAGAGCCAGTGTCTGCAGTAGGAATAGGCCGCACTCTGCATTACAACAAAGCCGTTTATTTGTGATCAGCGTTTGAGATTCTGTACATCCTTCACAAATTTAATTTTATATAACCTGATACTCTCTTAAAACTTAAACTTTGAACTGCTAGACTTTTATTTCCCTAAAACATAAGGGCTGGTATAAATTATTTTCCAGAAATGAGGTACCATTTCACAGAACTGGTTTCCCTTTTTTTTTTCCTTCTTTGTGTTTTCAAGTTTTAGAGAACTAAATGTGCATTTGTTAAAATCAAAAAGTAGGAAAGATGTTCTTTACAAATAATTTTGATCAAGTATGTGTTCAAAGAAAGCAGGATACAAAGGCTTTTTCTCTAACATTCTGAATTGTACTGTACTGTTGTTCAATAGGAATGAGCTTCTGTCATTTGCTAAAAGAATGAGTAGTGGGGAACAGGATATATTGGAAATTTCATAACGAGTAACAGAACCATTCTCTTAGGCAAACCATAGGCAGGGATAGCTGTGCTGTAACCATATAGTATTCCATAGCCTGGAGCTATATAGCCAGGAGCAGCTGTACCCCAACAAAAGCTCCCCTCGTCAGAGTTCCTCTTCCTCTGCCTTGAACTGCCTGGACTGCTGCAGACACAGCTGTATTCACAATACCTTTTGCCTGAGGAATGCCTTCTTTTTCTTATTATTTGCTTCATTGGGTCCAGAAAACAGCTTCTCCAGAGCAGCTAGAGCTGTACTTGTCTTTGCTACTTTCTTATTTGGACCTGTGCTTCTGAATTTCTGTCCATGTTGTAGGTGATACCTTCTTTTTGCTGAACAGTCATATAGCTCAGAGCATCTGTCGGGTCCTACTCACAAGGATCAGGAAAACCAGGACCCCTAGGAAGTAGTATTCCAGATGCCAAACACTCCATTATTTGTCTTGAGGCCTCCCCAGTGCCCAAAGGTCTATTACAAGTACCTATAGACTTTTCACATAAAAACTCTAGTGCCATCCTTTTAATGATGCCAATGTGGGGACTCTGTCGCACAAATCATGTAGAATGTGAAGAACAATTATACATGATTTTAATCCATTTGCCCTTGCCCGAAACCATTTGGCATGTCGGAGAGATGCCAAGGCTTTCTGCCTGTCCAGTAAGTCCCCGAGGATCTTTCATCACAACATTTTCTCCATCCTTCTCCAATTCATCCCTAATTAAAGCAGAAGTAATTATCATCTTGAAAGTTAGTGTGGGATCTTTTATATTTTGAGTTATAATAGATTCCTCATCTACACATTATTCCACTTGGTATTTCTCTTCTGTGTGTTTCTGGATCTGAATAGGAAGATTATCTTTGACTGTATTTAACTAGGTCTCTGTGAGTTTGTCTTTTCACATTAAAACCAGTTCCAAGTCCATATCATCCTTAATCAGCAAGCCTTTTGCAGCTAGGCCAATCCAATCCTCATTACACCACACAATGTCTGACCACCTTTGTCCTTGGAGTAGTTTTCTACAGCCTCATCTTTCTTCATGTCCGTCTCACCCTCTGTTTTTGTGCCTTTTTGTTACATCGAGTCAGTCTGAGACATGTTTAAGAGGACACTCAACAGTAGACACCACATTTTGAACAGCTTCAAGTTCATCTGGAGATGGATAGATTGTTGAATGTTTCACCATAGCATGGCTATCATCATTGGCAAAAGATTAAGTAGATCTCATGGTTTTCTATAGTATTTCAGCTTCTTTTACCGATTCTTTCCTCTCTTTCTTGTCGTCTTCACTAGACACTGTTTTGTGTGACAGTACCTCCTCATAAGCCTGAGTCCCCTGACAGTTACTCACCATCAAATACAGCAAAGACGTTTGAAGACTTTCCTCTGGAATACACCTGCGCAGCCGCACTCTGCACCGCCCCCCCCCCCCCCCGCGCCCCTCGCCCCTCGCCTTCTCGGGTCCTCTGCACAGTGGTGGTGGCTGCTTGCCCTGGTGGCGTTCGCATCTTCAGTCCTTGCTCCAGTGGCAGCGGTGGCCAGAAATCTTGTAACTAAAACTGTCAATCAATGAAATGAAAACTAATATAGAGACCTTTCACAGAAGACTAGAATAAACAGAAGAGAAAGTTTCTGAACTTGAGAACAGGTCTTTTGATTGAACTTAGGAGGGGGCGGGAGAGGGACGGAGGGAGGGAGAGAGGGAGAGAGAATAAGGAAAAGAAGAGTAAATTAAGAATAAGGAAGCCTATGAGACTTCTAGGACATATTTAACAAACTAATATTCTTATTATGGAAACTCCAGAGGGTGAAGGAAAGAGGAAAGGGCTGAAAAATTATTTGGTGAAATAATAGCCTAAAACTTCCCATCTTCAACTAGATATGGATATACAGGTAAAAGAACCTCCAAGGACTAAAAATTGATTCAAGAACAGATCTTCACTACAGCATATTATAGTCAAAATATCAAATTATATGACAAAGAGAGCACCCTGAGAACAAGAGAAAAGCATCAAGTCCTTTAAAATAGAATACTCATTAGACTTACATCAGATTTCTCAGCAGAAACCTTACAGACCAGAAAAGAATGGGATATTATCTTCAAAATGCTGAAAAGAAAAGTCTGTTAATCAAGATTATCCCAGCAAAATTATCCTTCAAATTTGTAGAAGAAATAAAATCCTTTCAAGATAATCAGAAACTGTAGAGATTCATTCTCATTAAACTAGTGCTACAATACATACTTAGTACGTGAAAGAGAAAAAGAATCAAACATTAGCATGACAGAAAGAAACCTAATCACAGAAATCAATAATAAGAGAGGTAGAAATAAGAAAATATACAAAAGAAGAAGAGTATAATTAACAAAATGATAGGAGGAAGTTCATAACTATTAAAAATAACATTGACTGTAAATGGATTACATTTAGTAGTCAAAAAACATAGACTGGCTGAATCTATGTTTTAAAAAGACTCAACTATATGTTATCTATAAGAAACTCACTTCACTGGTAAAGAATACACATAGACTAAAAGTGAAGGGTTGGAAAAAGACATATCAGTAAATGGAAACCAAAGTGTGTGGGAGATGTATTCTTGTCAAATAAAGCAGACTTTAAATAAAAAATTGTATAAAGAGTCAAAAATGACACTATATATTGATAAAAGAATCAATTCAGAAGGAAAATAGTATAACAATTGTAAATATGTATGCATCAAATATGAGATGGCCCAAATATATTTAAATCAGTTATTTTTAGATCTAACAGGAGCCATAGACTCTAATACAATCCTAGTGGGAGACTTCAACATTTCCCTTTCCTCAGTGTACAGATCATCTAGACAGAAAATTAACAACGGAACATTTGAGTTGAACCATACTATTGAACAAATGTACTTAATAGACATCTACAGAACATCTGTAGAACATCTATAGAGCAATTCATGCAATAACGATATTCTCATTTGCACATGAGAGATTTTTCAGATGACATAATATGTTAGATTAGAGTAAATTCTTAAAAATTGAAATCATATTCTATATCTTCTCAGGTCATAATTAAATAAAAGTACAAATAAACATGAAGAATGGAAAATTTCTAAGTACATGGAAATTGAATAACATACTCTTAAATGACCATTGGGTAATTGATGAAATTAAAACAGAAATAAAAAATTTTTAGAAACAAAGGAAAAATGACAATACAATAATGCAAAATCTGTGGAATACAGCAAAGCAGTACTTATAGGCATAATTACAGAATAAATACATACATCACAAAACAGAGCTTAAACAACCTAATAATGCACCCAAAGACTGAGAAAAGTGATAAAAAATTAAACCCAAAATTAGTAGAAGGAAAGAAATAATAAAGATCAGATAATAAATATTTAAATTGAAACTAAAAATCTATGAAAGATCAATGAAATGGAGCTTTTTTTGAAAGAATAAACAAAATTGACAAATCTTCAAGCAAACTATTGAAAAAAAAAAGACAGAAGACCCCAATACATGAAAATACAACTGATAACTGCAGAAACACAAAGCATCTATGAAACTATTATGAACAATAATACTGAAAAGCTTGGAGAAAATAAATAAATTCCTGAACACATATAACCTACCAAAATTGAATCAGGAAGAAATAAAAAATCTAAACAGAACAATAATGAATAATGAAATTGAAGCAGTAATTAAAAATTTCCCATTGAAAAACCTCCAGGACCTGATGACTTTACTGCTGAATCTGAAACATGAAAAATGAAAACATTTTTAAAAGAACTAATTTCAATTCTTAAACTATTTCAAATAATTGAAATGGATGGTACTCTGACAAACTCTTTTTATGAGGACAACATAAAGATGCAAAAACAGCAACTAAAAGAAGACTATAAAATCATATCCTTAATGATCATAGATGCAAATATTCTCAATAAAATACCAGAGAACCAAATCTAAGAGCACACCACAAAGACCCTCATAGGGATCGAGTGTGTTTCTTCAGGAATGCAAACATTTGTATAATTCAATATACAAATTAATAATTGTGAATATATTAATGGAATGAAGGACAACAACAATACAAGCATTTCAATAAATGAGTCATTCAATAAGGTTCAACATTCCTTCATAGTAAAAACTCTCAGCAAATTAGGTATAGAAGTAACATACCTCAAAATACCAATGCCTATATTTTAAAAATTCACAGCCAATATCATACTGAAAAGAAAAAATTGAAAGAGTTCTTCTAAGTTCAGAATATGACAAAGATGTCTACTTTCACCACTCTTATTTAAGATGGTACTGGAAGTTTTAGCAAGAACAATTGGGCAAGAGAAAGAAAATAAAGAAAGAACTTAAATCATTTATATTTGCAGGTAAAATGATTTTATATGCAGAAAAACCTAAATACTCCATCAAAAAGTTGTTAGAATTGATAAATCAATTCAGTAAAGTTGCAGTATAAAATTCCAACATACAAAAAACTTCTATACACTAATAATGAACTTGCTGAAAAAGGAATAAAGAAATCAATTGTATTTACAATAGTTACAAAATGAAATATTTAAGAATAACAACCAGAGAGAAAGATCTCTACAATGAATATTATAAAATAATGATTAAACGAATAATAAAAAACACACAAAAATAGCTACCACCATGCATGAATGAGTATTGTTAAAATAAACACACTACCTAAAGTCATCTATAGGCTTAATGCAATTTCTATCAAAATAGCAATGGGTTTCTTTACAGAATAAAAAAGTCTTAAAATTCCTATGGAACCAACAAAAGACCCTAAATAGCCAAGGCCATCTTGAGGGGAAAAAACCAACGAACAGTGCTGGAGACATCATAATACCCAATTTCAAAACATACTACGTAGTTACAGTAACCAAAATAGCATGATACTCACATAAAGACAGACACAGACCAATAAAAGAGAGCATTCAGAAATTAGTCTATATTCATAGAGCCAACAGATTTTTGACAAAATCACCAAGAACATTCATTGGAGAAAAAGATAGTGAATGGTGCTGGCAAATTGGATATGGATATGTAGAAAAATAAAACTAGATCTATTCTCACCATACACACAAACACCAAAATGAATTCAAAGTAGATCCAAGACCTAAATGTTGAACTTGAAGATATGAGATTACTTCCACAAACATAAGGGAAACACTTCAAGTTATTGTTTTAGGGAGTGATATTTTAGGTAGGACTCCAAAGACACAGGCAATAAAAGGAAAAAAAGAAATGGGATTATATTAAACCAAGGAGAAGTTTATACATAGTAAAATAAATAATCAATGGAATTGAGTCAGCCTATGGATTGGGAGAAAATATTTGTAAATTATTTATCTGACAAGAGATTAATATCCAGACTATATAAAGACTCAGAAATTTGAACACCATAAACCAAATAATCCAATTTTAAAATGCGCTGGAGAACTAAAAGAAATTTATCAAAACAAGACATGCTGATGACCAACAAGTATATGAGAAAGTGCTCAAACTCACTAATCTTCAGGGGAATGTAAATAAAAACTAAAATTAGATATGATCTCACTCTAGTTAGAATGGCTATCATCAAAAAAACAAAAAATGACAAATGCTAGTGAGGATGCAGGATAAAAAGAAAACTCTTACACACTGTGCTTGGGATTGTAAATTTGTATAGCCATTATGGAAAGCAGTATGGAAATTCCACTAAAAGTAAAATATGATCCAGCAAATGTACTACTGAATATATATCCAAAGAGGCCAAAGACATCATACCAAAAAGACATCTGCAAGTTCATGTTTATTAAAACACTATTCACAATGGCTAAGATATATAATTAGCCCAGATACCTTTTAGTGGGACAATGGGTAAAGAGAGTGTGGCATACATTCACAATGGAATATTAATCAGCCATAAACAAGAATTAAGTCCTGTCATTTGCAGCAAAGTAGATAGAACCGAAGGTCATTATCTTAACTGAAGTAAGATACACAGACAAATACTGGGTGTTCTCTCTCATTTGTGGAAACAAATAGCATAATGGAGTGGAATGAAATAGTGGTCACTCATACCAGGAAGGAATTGGGGACAGGAAGTGGAAAGAAGCTGTATTAGTCACCTTTCCAATTGCTGGACACACTATCTGACACAGCTTAAAGGAGGGGAGGTTTAAATTAGCTGATATTTTAAGAGGATTTGGTGCATGATCAGCTGGTTCAAGGGCAGAAATATCATGGCAGAAGGGTGTGTCTGGACAAAACTGCTTCATTTATGGAGACCAGGAAGCAGGGGAACAGGGTCAGGGAGGAAGGCCCAAACATAGACACAACCAGAAGTATGCTCTGCTCTGCCAATCCCACAGGTGGATCCCAAAGCCAACCAAATTGACACTGTCCTGCTTAACTATTATGGAAGGTCAATAAGGGCATCAAAATGCAGTTAGAGAGAAGAAATTATTTCCAGTCCTTATTTAGTATAGTAGGATAAGTAAAGGTTAAAAATGTCTATGGTATATTTCAAAAGCAGTAGAAAAGGAGAGGATGAAATTCCCAGCACATAAAAATGATTAATGTTTGAGGAGGTAGAATGCTTATTACACATTGTATACACATATTGGACTATTATAATGTACCCCATAAAGTTATATAAAATTATCTTAAAAATTAAATTAAATAAAATTTAATAAAGACCATAGGAGGAACAACTGAAATGTAGTTGTTTGGACAATTCTATACTACAAAACTCATCTATAGTGAACTTCAAAACACCAAGACAATTCTGAAGCTAATAACTAATTTAAGTGAATATTTCAAGCTAAAATTTTCACTTCTTATTGTTATCCTAAAGAATAATCTTTGAAAAAAAAAAAAGAATAATCTTTAAAAACATTGTTGGTGTTATATGATATGTATCTCTACCTTCTTACATTGGTTATATTTTAAATGCAGTCTTAATAACTTGAGTGGAAATTGGATTTTGGAAATGTGTCTTTTAAGGCTGTGAGAGGAGTTACTGTTTTAAATTATAATGGCAATTTAAATATTATAAATAGCATACAGTTTTTGTTCTTCCGGATATAGAACAATGAGTTTGAAAATCTTGGCTAGTCATATTTACTGAAATAAAATTCAGAGGAAAATAGAATAATTCATGGTAATATAGGTTAGGAATGCATGACCCACCTGCATGTTAACTGCATTTTTTCATGTAGTTTATAAAATATGGTTGCATAGCTCATGAAAAGCGGTAAGCTTTAGTAACTCCACAGGGTTGAATAAATATGAGTTTCTAAAAGAAATGGGGTCATGGCAATAAGGCAGTATGCTTCATGAGGAAATGTTAATGATGATGCTTATTTATAGGGTAAAAACTTGTCCTAATCTGATTAAGATTCACCCAGAGCCTGTTCTTTTTACACTTGTAACACAGTTGTTTCCCAAGAGATGGCCAAGTTTGAGGCCAGTGTCTCCCCAGAAAGACCATTTTTTTTTTTCCTGGCTTGGAGAAACTGCCATCTATTTCATTCCAGAAAGTGAAACATTAATGACTTTTCATTTTAGAAGTAATAAAATTACTGGAAAGAGAAACTGGATGGATACTCTGGCCCTTTGCAGGAATTGACAAACTGAAGTCCAGGGAGATTTCTTCAGCATAGATCTTGTTGGATAGGTCAGAAACCACCTCCATCTGATTTCAGCTACAGGCTAAGTATCCCTAATTCTCTCATTTTAATCAAGTCATGAATTAAACCAGTCGTCAGTGAGGCAGTGAGCAGCACAGCACAGATACAAATGCACAAAACAAACAAAAGTAGTCAAGATGGCTTTTGATTTATTTGCTTAGACATTTTTTGAGGCCTCACATGTTAACTGTGAATGAGGTAAAGACACGAAATGTCTGCTGCTATGGGCTCTGCTGGTGGGAAAAGGGCTCTGGCCTTTTTCCACATGACTGACTCTGTGCATTTATGCCTGAATAATGATCCCAGCGTGTTGTCAAAGCTAAGAGGTACAAGCTAAGAAATCTTTACTGTCTCTCTATTGCCTGTAAAATAAAGTTGTACTTTTCAGCTTGTCATTGATGCAAAATCCTTTGTAAAGTATCCTCTATACACCTTTGGTTTAACAATTTTTGGCATTGTGCTTGGTGTTGGGTATAGAGCAATGAACTAGAGTGGCATGTCCCCATGAGACATTACTTTCACTTGTAGGAAGGTAGGTGTACAACTGTCATGCAAATGATTAATTACAATGTGAAAACAACGACATATAAGAAAACTGAAAAGGCTCTTTGCCTTGACAAATTACTTCATTGAATTTAGTCTTTTAAGCGTTTATTTTCAGAAGTGGACAACCAGTTTCACAATTGTAAGGGAAAAATCAAAGAAACCCACAGGATTTAGGAGGATAGAGTACAGTATGAATACTGAATACTTCAGTACCTGGTTGATCTATGGGTCAATTTTGGTTATTCTTTCACATTTATTTTACTGTGTGCTTGCTTTATGGTCATGATTTCACAGTTATATCGAGAGGTGTCACTATTCTGCAAGATAGTGACAATATAGAACAAATAGAAATCTAAAATTATTCTGTTCAAGCTGGTGTGAAATAAAGACTCTTCCCACTAGCGACCTCCAGTTTGTAGATGTTTGGTCCTCAGCATCTTCTTATGTTCTCACTTACCTGGTATCAGAACATTGGATGCATATCTTCTTAATTCTATACCTCAAACACTTTTGTTAAGAAGGAAGGAGTACTGTACTCTTGAATTTCTCTAATGTAACTGAGTTACTTGGGGCTGCCATAACAAAGTACCATAGACTGGGTAGCTTGGAAGCCACAGTTATGGAGGTTAGAAGTCCAAGAGCAGGCTTCCAACATGGTGAGGGTTCTCTTTTAGCTTGGATAATGTAGACTTCTTATATCTTTGAATAGCTACAAGATGACAAGAGTCCTCTAGGGTCTGTTATATATAAGGGTACTAATCTCATACATGAGGACTTGATTCTCGTGACCTAATTATTTCTCAAAGGCCTCACATTCTAATTGTCATAACAGGATTTCAACAGATGATCTTTGGGGGCATACAACATTCAGTCTATAATAACCAGGTCCTTTTTTTTTTTTTTTGGTATCGGGGATCAAACTCAGGACTTTGCGCTTGTGAGGCAGGTGGCAGAACTCATGCTTTTATATTTTTGAGAAGATTTTCTTGCTCCCTAACACAATTACCAATATTTTTACTATATTTTGACAATATTTTAGACAAACGTATCCCTAAATCTTCACAAATCTGAAACTAGTAGTAATCTAATAAAAGTGTATGAATTCTGGGGGCAGAAAATAGTATGTCATCGCAATGCCAAAAAATATGGACTTCACATTACAATGATTTAAGAAGTTTTGTCTATGTTCATGCTAACAAATTTTCATTTGCCTTTCTTGGAGGAAAAAAAGGCAGATTCCACTATTGGTTTAAGGCTTAATTCTAATTTTCAAACCATTTTTTGCCCAGTGATCCCAAATGAAATTGCACTCCCAACTCAGCCTAGCTGAATTATGGTCAGTGCGACCTTGTAATGCAGCCTAGATCTAGGATTCAGAGTTCCATGGATGAGCCCTGAGTACCCTTTTTGTTCTATTGAATTTTTCCTTCCTTCTCCAAATTTTGTCCAGTTGGATAACATGTGCTTATTTTTCATCAAGGTCATGAAACCCTGCCCAACTTTTCCAGTGAGACTTATTATTTTTCCCCTTACCTTCTTTACCATGGTTCTGCACAAACTTACGAAATGCTTAAAGCCAAGGCCTTGCTACTGCTTTCCCTAGGGTTTGCCTCCAAATCTCTGGGATTTTTTTTTTCTTTACTTAGGGTTAAAGTCTATCTATTCCAATTTTCTGTAGGATTTTTTATCATGAACCACTGTTGGACTTTCTCAAATGCTTTTTCTGCATCTATTGAGATGATCATATGTTTTTATTCTTGGCTCTGCTAATATGGTGTATTATATTTATTGATTTGTGTATGTTGAACCATCTCTTTTCCCTGGGATGAATGCTTCTTGGTCATGGTGTGTAACTTTCTTGATGATTTACTGCATTGTGTTTGCCAGTATCCTATTGAAGATTTTTGCATCTATGTTCATTAGGAAGATTGATCGCATAGTTCTCTTTTTTGGTTGGATCCTTCTCTGCTTTTGGTAACAGTGTAATGCTTTCTTCTAGGAATAAATTTAGGAGTATTGCTTCCCTTTCAATTTCACTGAAGAGTTTAAGAAGTAATGGCATTAGGTCTTCTCTAAATTTTTTTTGGTAGAATTCAGCAGTGAATCCCCCAGGGCCTGGGCTTTTCTTTGTTGATAGGTTTTTGAATTAAATCTTCAAATTCACTGACTGATATTGGTTTATTTAGAATTTTTATATCTTCTTGATTCAGTTTTGGTAATTCATATGCATCTAAGAATTTGTCTATTTCGTCCATGTTTTCCATTTTATTAGAATACAGGTGCTTGAAGTAGCTATTGATTATCTGGATTTCTGCAGGATCTGTTGTGATTTCACTCTTTTAATTCCTAGTTGCATGGATATGAGTATTTTCTTTTTTTGATAAGGTTGGCTAAGGGTTTGCCAATTTTATTTAATTTTCCAAAGAATTCTTTGATTCATCAATTCTTCGTATTATTTTCCTAGTCTCTATTGCATTAATTTCTGCTCTGATCTTTATAATTATCTCCCTGATATGAGATTTGGGCTTGGCTTGCTCTTCTGTTTCTAGAAGCTAGAGGTTCAACATTAGGTTGTTTATTTGAGCTTGCTCTGTTTTTCTGATGTGATAATTGACTGCTATTAATTTTCCTTGTAGGATTGCTTTCATTTTGTCCCATAAGTTCTGGTATTTTGTATTGGCATTATCATTTAATTCTAGAAATTGTCTAATTTCTTCTTTAATTTCATCTATGACCCATTGGTTGTTCAGGAAGATGTTATTTACTTTCCATGTGTTTACGAATTTCCTGTGGTTTGTTTTGCCATTGATTTCCAATTTCACTGCACTATGGTCTGATAATATGCATGGGATAATGTCAATTCCTTTGCATTTACTTAAGTATGTTCTATTAGTTAGTATGTGGTCTATTTTGGAGAACATCCCATGTGCAGCTGAGAAGAATGTATGTTCTGATGTTGTGGTGTGGAACACTCTGTAGACATCTACCAAGTGGATTTCTTGAAAAGTTTATTTCAGTTCTAGTATTTTATTGTTGAATTTTTTGGGTCTGGTTTATTTGCCTATTTGTGACAATGGAGTATTAAGCTCCCCCATTACAACTGTATTAGTGCTTATTTGATTTTTCATATCCATTAATATTTGTTTTACATGGTTGGATGCACTGGTATTTGGTCCATATGTATTTGTGATTGTTATCTCTTCCTCTTCGATTATTCCCTTTACAAGGATGTGTGACCTTCTTTGTCTCTCTTAATCAGTCTTGGCTTCAAATCCACTTTGTCTGCAAATAAAATAGCTACACTTGCTTTTATTTTTTTTCAGTACATCACTGCTAATCTCCCTGTCTTCCTCTTTCTCAGTGGAATGCTCCTCAACAAGCATCTTCTGCTGCTCACAGTAGAGTTCAGCAAATTCTTCCATTGTTAGATCCTCTTTATGGTCCTCAGCAAGAGCCATACTATTGCCTATAGACACAATCTCCTCCACTACCTTTGCATCAGACCCTTCAAATTCATGTTCAGTGACACATTCTTGCCATGGTTTCCTACAGGATGAGTTTAAGGTCTGGTATGTGACATTTTCCCAGGCTTTGTCAATGAAATCACTGCAGGAGAGGACATTGAAATATTTCTTCCAGATCTCTTTCAGTTAAGAATGTCTCCTCAGAGATATTAGAACTCCTGGTGAAGAGCACCTTTGTGTACAGCTTCTTGAGGTTGTATACCACTTGCTGGTCCATGGACTGTAGAAGATGTGTTGTGTTGGTGGGAGGGGAGACTTGACGTGGATAAAGTTGTATTCAGCATTCATATCATCCACCGGGGCTAGAGGGTATGCTGGGGCATTGTCTATTAGAAGAAGGGACCTTTCAGGTGGTTGATTGTGAGGAAGATATTTCTGAACTGTGAGTGTAAACAACTTGTGCAGCCATTCCATGAACAGTTGCCTTGTGACTCAAGCTTTCACACTAGCCCTGCACATGATAGGCAGTCTAGCCTTGTTCACATTCTCTTTCTTGAATTCAGGATGGGTCTGAAATATTACAGCAGTAGATTGGCGCTTCTGTTTGCACATAGAAAAGTTGTCAATCTGTTTTTCATGAGCTTGTGCCCAGGCAGTGCCTTTTCCTCCTGCACAATATAGGTTCTGTTCATCACCTTTTTTGAGAAGTGTTCCTCACAGTTGAACACTTGTTGGGCCATGCTGTGGTTTTGTCAGAACTGGAAGCCTCACCGTTTCTTATCACACTGTGGATATCACTTCTCTTGTGGAATTTATTTTTTTCCCATTAAGTTTATTGGTACATTTTAGGTATAAAATACAGTTACATTCATCATTGGGATCTTGTACCTTTACATGAGTA
>NW_004624920.1:316352-327843 GCF_000247695.1 Heterocephalus glaber
CTGGGACCAGCTCAGCTTCTCTGCCCTAGGAGCTTGGGATGGCAGTGGGGGAGCTTCCTTCTGGGTGCTGGGCCTGGCTCAGCTTCTCTGCCCTAGGAGCATGGGATGGTGGCGGGGGAGCTTCCTTCCGGGTGCTGTCTTATGGAATTTATCAAATCACCCTCTACTGGCTTTAAATATATCATTTGTTGCACTTGGAGTTTTATTGGGGTAAATTACTGTAAAATTTCCTGACTTTTTCACAGATCATAGTTTCACTAATGCTATCACCTGCCAGCTGTTTCTCATTCAACCACACTAACAAGTTTTCCACCTATTCCAGCACTTGTGTCCTCTTCCTGATTAACATTGTTACTCCCTTTGCCACAACAGCTCCTTTGATGGCATTTTTATTTTTCAAAATAGTTGAACTTGTTGACATCATCATCTTTTACTCTGAGGCCAGATCAGTCACATGCCCATGCTTTTTTACAATTTCTTTCTTCAATCAATAGTTATTTTCTTCAAAACCTTCTTGCTCTGCATTTTCTTATAACTTTCATTATTGCTGTACACATTCATGTTACTTTCATTACTGCTTGGCACATTCTGGGTTACCTTCATTACTACTCTCCACTTTCTTTGGAGCCATGCTGTATTGAGTAATATTCTACAGTACTGTATGTGGTAAAAAGAACAAAACAAAGCTTCACAGAAAGTGTGTACAGGTCTGTCTGTGACCATGATCTCAACTAGAGGAAGCCATGAGCATGTTTCAAAGCAGGGAAGAGGCCATTATCATGTTTTTCAAGTGATGTGGAGTTTCTTAATGGAAGCAAAATTTTGCTGAAAGTTTCTGTTTACAAAGTCAATTGTTCATGAATCAAGACATTGCTGTAATACAGTAAAGTGTGCTTAGTTTTTCCTCATCTTTCTGTTCTTCATTCTCCCTCTTTTAGTGTTTCCTTACATTAAATATATATATAATATAATATAATATAATATAATATATAATAATTTGTATTAGTTCACTGTTTTTCTCTTCACTTTTCTCAGTGTTTTACTGATTCATGAAATTTAGAAGCCAGAAAGTCTCTTACTTGAACAGACACAACTCATAACCTTAGTTGTGTTCATTATTCAACATTTAATTGGTTGTATGGACTTGTGTTAATTATTTGACTGAAAATAAGTTGTAAATAAAGAAAAAATCTACATGGATTCATAAGAGAAACATATATGGTCTTATTGTAAAGCACTTAGCAAGTTAGATTATTAGGGCTGTTTGTTTCATTTCCTTCCTTCTAGTGGCTTAGGAGATGTGAATTTTCTACTTGGTTAAGATGAGCCTGAGTTTAAATACCCTACACAAAAGAATTCTTAATGTAAACTGGCTAATTGTTGAAAGCTTTGATATTGTTTTCAGGATAATCCTGATTTAATCCTTTTATTATTACAAAACCTTGAACAAATTAACTTCTCAGAGGTTTACCAGAGCTCACTAGTAAAACTGAACATGCATTTTGATAGGTAACATTTTGTCCATCTAAATCAGGACTATCTCTACTTCTTTCCCAACCCACACTGTCTTTTAAGCAACCTTCCCCTCTCTACTGGACCAAAGTGGTTTTGGTGGGAAGTGATAGACACAACCTCTTCCTCAGGCTTTGAGAGTGGCCTTTTTGATATAATAGATAATGTGAAATAGGAAGAAAAGAGCCAAAATGGAAGGGGAAGTGGGAGGGGGAGAGAAAGGAAAGAAGGGAATGGAATTAATGTGAGAAAATGAAAAGAAGGAAACAAAGTCTTTGTAAATAGGGAGGGATGGAGGGGTTGAAGGGAGGGCAGGGGAAGGGGGAAAAATAAGAACCAAAAGAGTATTACATACTCTTTTGGTGCATATCTCCAAAGATGAATGTTATTATATTGTACACCTAAAATGTACCAATAAAAGGATATACAGAAAAAGAAAGAGAGAGTGGCCTTTTTTTGTATAAAAGTGAGATTCTGTCAACTGTGAGAGATTCTGTCAATTGGCCACAGGAATATCTTGGAGTTCCAAAGAAAGGCCCAGTTATACATTTTTGTGCGGCTTTTTTCTGTGTAGAACCAGTGAGAAGTACTATGAACAAGTTGAAGGATACAATTCTAGAGAAAGTTTGCATCTATATTCTTTATGATTTATACACAGTTAAAAAGAAAGAGTAAGAGAGAGGAAGGAGGAACAACATGAAGGAAGGAAGGGAGGAAGGAAGGAAAGAGTTATACACAGGAATAGAGAGAAGGCAAGCGAGACTGAACTGAGAGTAATAAACTCCCTCTTTTGGTTCCTGAGGTATTCATCTCTGCTTTTGTTTCTATGAATATTACTCCAGTTCTGTGAGCTAGCGCATCCTTCCAATAAGCCCACATGTTATTTAAACTAGTGCTCTCTAGATTTTAGGCACTGGCTCCTGAGAGTGTCCAGACTGACACATTATTTCATATTCTAGTTCTGAAATTTTCACAGTGTAGTGCATGTACCAGATGGTAGATATGGCATGCTAAGAAAATGAAGGTATAATGTATGGTTAAGAGAAGAGATTTGGAACAGATACCTGAGTTACAACCTCAGCTCCACCACCTACTAGGTTACGTCCTTGGGATAATTACTTTGTATGCTTGTGACTCACTTTCTCTATTTAATAATAACACTTACTTCATGGTTTTGTTATGTGAAATAAAAATATTTTAAAGCTTTTGTACAACAAAGGAAGTGTTATGCAAACAAAGGGACAGCCCAGAGATTGAGAGAAAATATTTGCAAACCACATATATTAAGAGGCCAATATCCAGAATGTGTAAGGAACATAAATAACTTGATAGGAAGAAAACAAGTAAGCTGATGAAAAACTAGGCAAAGAATATGAATAGACATTTCTCAAAAGAAGATATACAAGTGCCCAAAAGATACATGAAAAAATATTAAATATTTATAATGATCAAGAAAATGCTAATTAAGCACAATGAGACACCATCTTATTCTTGTTAGAATGGCTATTGTGAAAAAATATGAGTAAGGGAAAAAACAGAAACAAAGTCTTTGTAAATAGAGAGGGATGGAGGGGTTAAAGGGAGTGCAGGGGAATGGGGGAAAAATAAGAACCAAGATATATCATGTAAATGTACAAATTCCCAATGATTAATGTCATCATATTGTATACCTAAAATGTATCAATAAAATTAATGAATAAAAAAAGAAGAATGATGGCAAATACTGTATTAATAAGGATGTAGAAAAACCAGAACTTTTGTACATTATTGATGGGAATGCAAATTAGTACAACCACATTGGAAAATAGTATGGAGTTTCTCCAAAAAACCAAAAATAGAACTATAACATGACCTGTAATCCCACTTTGGGATATCTATATCTATATCTATATCTATATCTATATCTATATCTATACCTATCTCTCTCTCTATATATATAATTGAGTTTGTCATGTTGAAGAGACATCTTCTCTCTCTTTTTCATTTAATAGCTAAAATATGGAAGGAACCATGTCAATCAATGTATAAATGGATAAGGAAGAAGTAATAGATGTAGAAAGTAAAATGTTATACAGTCTTTAAAAAAAGAGAATGTTGTCATTTGCAATAATATGGATGGAACTTGGCAATAATAAGCTAAGTTAAATGATGCAGGCAATACAGGTACAGAAAGACAAATACTGCATTATTTTATTCATATGTGTAATTTTTTAAAAGTTGATTTTGTAGGAACAGAGAATAGAAATATGGTTACCACAGGCTGGGGGAAGGATAGAATTGAGAAAGAAAAGCTTTTCAACACATTCTTCTCACACACACACACACACACACACACACACACATCATAAATTGGTGCTATGGTTTGGTTGTGGTTAATCCCCTAAGATTTTATGTGTTGGAGACTTGGTTTTCAGTGTGGTGATGAGAAAGGTGATGAAATCTTCAAGAGGTGGGACCTGGTGAGAGGCAGTTAAATTGTTTTTGTGAGACCCTTGTTAGTTCCAGTGAGTGAATGAATTGTTATGAGAGACCAAACTTGACCCTTGAGTTGTGTCATGAGTTCATGTCATGCCTGATCTCATTGTATGGGCTCCAGCTACTGTGATGCCATTCCCAGGAGAGCTAGGCAGATATTGAGGCCATCCTCTTGAACTTCCAGAGCTGTGAACTAAAGTACCTTCTCTTTTTAAAGTACTCAGTGTCATGTATTTTGTTGTAGCAACAGAAAATGGACTAATATAGTTGGTGAGGTGATGTATATGTTAAGAAGCTTGATTTAACTTTTCTACAATGTATACACAGATTAAATCATCGTGCTCTGCCACATAAATGTACAGAATCCACCAAAACTATATACACACTTCAGGAAAAGAAAAACTAGTATAAATATTTTAATACTAAATTTAATGAGACATCATGAGATTAATACAAGTTACCTTTGGCCTCCACAATTACAAGAGATTCTCAGTGGTGGCCATTAGCTTCCAGACACTTATTAGTATGGAAAAATGCTGCTTGGATAACCTTGGTCCATTGAGATTGCTGTACATGTATTTTCAATTTCTTCTCTAAGAGCCAGCAGTGTAATCGGTTTTCTGCGATATGTGACATCCTCTAGGGTCCCCCATGGAGGGTAACATCATCTATTGAAAAGAACATCATACTATTTTTCTTTTCTTGAAATGTGTATATATTTTTGGTAGACTCTGTACACAATTATTATTTATCAATCAAAATAAATAAATAGAATGCTCAAAAACTTTCAACACTTGTAAAGTGTATATGCCAGTGACTGGCAGATTATAATCATGCATTTGATAAATAAATTACTAAAAAGAAAATAATGATATAAAAGCAAGCAGTCAAGTGCTCAGGGCATTGTGAATACTCAAGATATTACGTGCATTTTACTTATAGGATATATTTGAATGGTTTCATTTACACATGAGGATCAGTTTAGAGGTAAAGATAACAAAATGATGAAAATTTCTACAAAATGATGAAAAATTCTACGATTGAGAAACATTTTTTCCCCTTACCTTTAGATCTGAGTCTTGTGAAACAAGTCTGTCTTCAAGTTTATCATCTCAGAAAAGGGGAAGGTGGGGAAAACTGCTTCACACCCACACAAATAGAAGTGACCTAGTTTATTTGAGAGAGAAAGAATGTTAATGTGGACATGACTCTGCAGAGTGAGTTTTACACATCCAGCAAAAAGGAAGAGTAGCTTTGTGGTGCACATGGAAGCAAGGATGGAAAAAAGCAGAACTGCTGAGAAGTTGGAAGTTGACTTTGTGGCATAGGTCAAGTTGGGAAAAAAAACTTGCTAAGATAATTTAATTTTTTAATTAATACATTTTATTTATCAATTGAAAAGGATATAAATATTTTAAAAATATAACATATGTAAGATATTTATACATACAACACAGATTAAATGGAAAATTATACAAAAACACACTCTAGCCTAAGTTTGACTCAACAAAACATGCTGAAACTGTATTAATTTGACACTATTCAATTTTTAATTCAAAGTAAATGAGAATTACAGTGATCAGATAAAGATATATAAAACAGTTCTGTAACAAGGACTAACAGTTCTTATTGCATACTTCACTAAACAAAGCACCTAACTACATAAGGCAAAAACAGGAAACTGAAAGGAAATTCATAGATCCACAAATATTACAGAAAATTTCAAAATATCTTTTTCAGTAACTGACAGCTAAAGGTGGAAAGCTGGGCTTGGTGGCGCACACCTGTAATCCCAGTACTTGAGAAGGTGAAGCAGGGGGATCGTCATGAGTTCAAGGCCACCCCAGGCTATATAGTGGATTCAAGACCAGCCTGAGCTACATAATGAGAATCTGTCTCAAAACAAAAGCAAAAAAACCCACAAAAAAACAAAACAAAACAAAAAAAAGTAGAAATGAAAATTTGTAATGGAGCAATTAAAATTAGCAATATCATGCCTCAAGTAGAGCATTATACTATATGCAAAAACTGCAGAATACACAGTCCTCTCAAAATCACAAGAAATATTGCAGGATTTCCATTTCTTTGGATATGTTAAGGTCTTAATTATTGCTATGAACATGGTCTACTTGTTAATTTTAGTTTATTTAAAAAATAAAGTGTCGTGGCAGCTAAAAGAAAAATAGGGATGAGTGGAGAGTCCTTTCTTACATTCCTATAGGTGCTGACTGCTTGTCTTTCTTTGTAGTTTTTGTGGCTCTGGTCATTATTTACAACTTTGTTTAAGCCACTCCTTTAAGTAAGATTCTGGTAAGAATGCAGGCCACTAGAATAAACATACATAAGTACAGAAGAATTTAAAATTTGAAATGCTCAGATGGCTAGATTCACTCTCATTTTCTGATCTTGACTCATTTTTAAAACCCTAGAGCTAAGTGAAAAAAGTCGAATAAAAAAATTCATTTATTTTAATATGAAGAATGGTGATGCATTCTATGTCAACCTCAGACTAAACAAAACAAAGGAACAATGAGATATATTTAAGGCATAAACACAAACTTGGAAGTAAATAAGGACTGTGCATAAGACATAATGTAAAACAAGCTTGTGATACTCTCCAAAGAAAGAGAAGAAAACTGGAGAAATGTGGGTATTGCTAGCATTGAACTGATAAGGCACTGTTTCTTGAAAGGTGCAAAGCTGTATCACTACCTTCATGAAGTATTCTTCTTTCTGAAACCCATTGTATGTATTAGTTTATTGTTGCTGCTGTAACCAACTTAATAGTTTAAACTTAACAAACTTAATAGTTTAAAACAAATTGAGCTTATTATACTAAAGTTCTGGAAATCAAAATTCCAAAATCAAGGTGCCCAGACCTGTATTCTGTTTGAGCCTTTAGAAGAAAAACCTGTTTCCTGATCTCCCCTCTCTTGGTGTGTGCATGGAAGGCAAATATTTAACTTCCATCCCAATATAATTTTTAGATTTTTGCTAATTACTCTCATTTTATTCATTTTGTTAGTTTTTATCCAAAACCAGAATGTTGAACTATGACTTCTTTTTCTTAAATTATTTTTTCATTTTTTATTTTTTTTTGGACTATGACTTCTTATGATATATTTGTTTAATGTGTTTTTGGTAAAAGATCATTAAACTGAAAAATAGTAAGTCATTGTTTAAAACTTAGTATAACTTTCCAAATTCAGTTTTGCCAAAAAGATTTAAATCAAACAATTATTAAGAGCTTGAGTCTCTGCCATTAGGAAGTTTGTTAATTAACTCAGAATGGTCAATTAAATATAGAAAGCAATCCAAACAAGCCATAAAATAAATAATATTGATTTTTTTATTTGCCATTTTAAGGTACTTAAATATACAGTATTTTCAAATCATTGTCTGTGATCTCTATTTGTCATTAGAACATCTTAATGTTTTAGAGAGGAATCTTACAGATGTAAACTGTTACCTCCAACAATCTACTCCCTTTCAACACGTATTATTTTCTTAGCAAAAATTTAGAGATATTTCTCCACAATTCTTGCTAAATGTACTTATTCTCCATCTCTTCTTGTTCTTTGGTTATAATTGGTTGGAACAAAGGATGAAGCATAACCTAAGTTAGATGATTTTATTTTCTCTTTCTGGAACCTGAGTTGGAGTTTAGAGAGATTTGGTACTTTGTCATTTTGTTGTGGGTCTAGGACTTACAAGGATATCTGAATGGTGACGGTGGCATTTTAGGTCATATGGTGAGAGACAAACCAGAGAGAGAGAGAGAGAGAGAGAGAGAGAGAGAGAGAGAGAGAAATGGGAAAAGAAGACATTTGGCTCTAGATAGAAAAATGGAAAGTAAGTAAATGCCTTGGTTTTCCAATAGTTTTTATTTTTATTTCTGGTTCCCATTCCTTCATTATTGCCACTTGTTGGATTCTGTGAGTCACACATTTAGTCTTCCAATAAATATATTTTTAGGCAGATTCAAGTTATTTGCATTCAACCATCTCTTGACTAATATGTACAGGAAATCTAAAGCCCCAACAGGTCAAGTACTTGGAAGGTACAAAGCAAGCTGTTGGAAGATCTAGGAACAGAACCAGACTTGAGGCTTGTTTTAATTCCATGCCATGAAGCAGCTGGCAGGATTAAGGTCAGGGAAAAATTTCTCCAAGCATCTTTCTGGTCCCCTTATGTAGGAACTTTATGTTTCTTTGAGAATTATGCAAGTGATTTTTAATTTTATGAATACATTTTCTCACATGTAAATGTATGTAGATGGCTACTCCTCAGTTTATTATTCTTGGACCTACTTCTTTAGTGCAGATAAGTTTTGTAATTGGAAGTGTAGAAGTCATCCCACTATTTTTTTTTCCAGGATTAGATAAATTGAATAGTTCAATTCTAAAATAAAAGTTATTATAGATGAAATAACTAAATTTCCTAACACTTGATTTTTGATACATTGTGCTAGTTTTCTAAAACAACTCTTGAGGAACCAGTATTTACAGATGAGTATTTATGAAAAACCTGCCATCAATGTGTATCTATTTATGTGCATGTATATATATGTGTGTGCGTGTGCATATATATATGTATGTAACCCAAGATACATAAAGTAGGAAACACTTGGTATGTAATATCTTAAAAGTAGAACTAGAGTGCAGAGTATGAGATTTGGGTTTATAAATGCTTTTCAAAGCATGGGGTTTGGAAAAGAGCAGACATCTTGTTTCAAAACCTGAAGGTTTTTTTCTCAGGACTGAAGTCAAAACTGTAACTGCCAGAGGAAAAAAGAAGCTTTTCCTGCTTTAATTGTTCATCTGCATCATAAAGTCCAGTATCCCTGAGATAGGAACCACTGCAGTAAGAAGGGAGCAATACGTTCTCCCAAAGGAAGGTTGTTTGTTGCTTCATTAGGCGGAGCTACCACCTGGGTCATCAGGCATGAACTCAGTGCTTCCCAACCTAATGCTTCACAGCACCAAGACGTTTCAATAACGGTTCATTGTAAACCCAGCATTCTCCATCTTCATGGAATAAACTTGTCTCCCACTGAATTTCCTTTTTCTTCCATTCTTGGGCTTCTGCTCTTTACCTTTCTTCAAGTCTGTGCTTTGGTTCAGTTGCTGCATCAATGTCTCTGATTTTTAAATTGAAAGTGACATCCTTCCAAAGCCAGCGGGACTCATACTCATTCTGATCTTCCAACTTCCTCACTTTCTTCTTGATTATAGGCAACTTCTTAGTATCTACAAAAACTGTATTTTCTCCTGTTGCATACTTTGCATACATTATACCATTCCATTCTCCTTCAATTGAACAAAAAAACTTCTTATCATTTGGAGAAAAAAATCTCAGCAGTAATTCTGTGTTTCTTGCCCCCATAGAAAGGTTTAGTGTGGAACAAGATGTTTGCACTATAGCCTGTTTTAGAACAATTAATACTCCATTCTCCTACTAATTCCACCCAGGGCACTGTGAGGACAGACCTTCCATAACCATTAGGGAATGTGAGGATGTAATGTTCGTCATAGTCTAGACACGAGACACAACCCTGCCCTATGTTGTGCACCCCAATTGACATCCCAAGGAACTTTGATTTGGTCCAGATATGAGCACTGAATTGTATCTTCTTGTTGAAACACTCAGCATAAAAGGCTGAAATTGGTGGATGATGGGAAACCTGCTCAGCCATGAATATTACACTGTTTTTAGAAACCCAAG
The DNA here is from genome assembly GCF_000247695.1 of Heterocephalus glaber. Next base: position 326,064 of record NW_004624920.1, read on the forward strand.
GAACAGGTCCTTCTGAAACTAGCTCTGTGTTCTCTTCAGTGTCATTTGGTAACGTCCAGTGACACTGAAAGATCTCACCCAAAATGCGGCTGTATGGCTTTTTGGCAATTGATCCTTTCCTTCCTGCCTGAAAGGCTAAGAGGTACCATTTCACGACCTGAACCATTCAATCCCTGGGATCCTTCTGGTCACTAATGCTCACAAACAGATCCGGATGTGCAAAAAAGTCTGCATACATTTCTAAAAGAGATCTTCTTTCAAGAATAAATGTTGGAACTACCTTAGTCAGATCCATTCCGAGCCTAACCTGTCCCAAGAGGTGCAGGATGACACTCTTGTGCTCCTCCACCGACCCTGCCTCCCCGTCGTCATCTCTGTCATCCTGTGAATCAAAAAGGTCAGCATCACTTCTTCCATTGGACGTGGAAGAATTCAGTGATTCCGTGGTATCTGGACGCTTTAGGCTATTTCCCGAGCTGCTGTGGGTCAAGACTGAGGCAGATCCAGAAGAATCTATTAAGCGCTTTGGAGATGAGCTGCTTTGATGGAATTCATCAGGGTCATAGAACTCGTCTTCGCTGCTAGAGTATGAGAACTCTGGGACTGTATTTGGAGACAAGTTGATATGGTTTGGAGAAGTCAGACTCCTACTAGGTGGTGAATCCCCGCTGCCTGTACTATTTGGTGTTGGAGTCTGATGATGTCCCAAGGTAGCTAACACAGGGCCAACGGATAGGGAAGATGGACGCTGCTCTGATTTACACAACTGAGTAGGTTCTGGAGGCAAGACAGTCTGGGAAGGTATTGTGATGATCACAGGCTCCAAGGAACTAGGTTGATATATTGCATCTACAGGGTTAATAGTACTTTTAGCAATCTGCAGCAACACAATGCAGTGTTTAATTGATTCTACCATGCTATTTGTTGTCTCCTTGAGAGTTTCAATTTTCTTTCTCTGTCCATCATCTTTACAGTTTTGAAGCTTGTCAAAAAGCTTTAGTTGTTCTATCAAGATCTGTAGGTAAGCATCAGCCTCTGTCAGTTTCTTGTCAAAGTCTTGGACACTAGGAACCGATGCTGAATCTAAACCTCCGCAAGCAGCCAGCAAGAAAGCCATTCGAGGAGGCCCGCCCTCTACGCCTCTCGGGAGGGAGCGGGAGCGGGGCTGTTCCCAAGCGCCCCTCTTCTCCCCCGACCGATTTCCAGCCGAGGCCCCCGCAGTAAACTGAGAGGTTTGGCCCATCTATTTTTTTAAAGACTGTATGTGACTAGTGTTAGTAAATTATGAGCAGAACTATCTAAAACTCAAAACTCAAAATTTCTAGCATAATTACAGGCACCTCACAGAATCCAAAGAAAAAAAATGCACCCAGCACAAAAGAATTGGTACCAGAAAAATAAAGACTCTTGGGCATCAAGATGTAAGAATTTTAGCAAGTGAAAGGGTTTTTCTTATACATGGAATATTTGAAATCAACTTCTTTAGTACATATTACTTAGATTTTCCATATTAAAATTTTAAACCAAAGCTAATTCCTACTATTTATTAAAACAAACTCTATTAGGCTAAGTCAGATAATACAGCATCCATCTGAATTCCTGTTTGGGGAATTTAAGAATAATTTGAAAATTAAAAATGCAGTAAGTACACTGTTGGAACTAACATATAGCCATGTAGAAAAAATAGTTTTTCCCCATTAAGTTTATTGGTACATTTTAGGTATAAAATACAGTTACATTCATCATTGGGATCTTGTACCATTACATGAGTATCTTGGTT